>KN728986.1:0-13943 GCA_000816745.1 Ancylostoma duodenale
GGATCCAAGCTTCGACCTGTCCACATTAGTGAGTAAACGATAAGTGATTTACCGCTCAGCTGTTAGTCTGAGAAAAAGAGCGATTGCAACTTAGTTACTCGTACAAAGCATTCGAAAACCATTTGCAAAATGCTTGCAATGCTGAGGTGTCGACCCACCAACCGACCTCACTGCGACACACGTCAATACTGCATTTCGCAACCATGAAGGATTTTTCACCATTCAGCGGTGAAGAATCCTCTAGCTTGATGGTTGAAGCCGCTATGTGGAAACTAGCCGGAATGAATGAAGCCGCTTTCTACGCAGAAAGCAAATGAAAAGTATCATAGTATGCAAAGCTGTGCCGTTGCAGCGGAGTCAAACCATCGATCGATTCCACGATGAACAAGCCTCTTGACCACTAAGCCACTGCCAACACTCTGTCTGTGATTAATGATTCCCGGTCAAGAATGTAGTGTGGGTAACGATCTTATTTGCATTTCCTGTACCTCCTCATGAATGAAGGGCAGGATGTGGACAGGTGCGCTTGGAACGCGGTTGTGTCGGCGAAATTGCCAGCGAAATCGGTAGCAAAATGTACCCCAGGGTATATGTTGCTGTCGATTTCGCAAGTTGTCTGCGTCTCGCTTTACTACGCGTTCTTTCACGCACGCTGACCAACTATTGACCAGCTTAGGCTCAGCGCTAGGTCAGCGCCATGCGATCTCGGGCTCGACAATGCCGATGAAAGCTCGACCTTCGCTCCAGCTTAGGTGCCAGTTTTCAATCCAAGCTTGACTATTGGTTACACCACATCGGGAACACCATTTTTCTAAAAGTCATGATTGGCACTTAATTGGCACTTAATTGGGACTTAATTGAGACTTACACCTCAGATGAAGATGGCAATTTGGGCCAAATTACTACCACCCCTTGAGAGTAACGGTTGAACCATAACCAAGCCTATTTATGAACTTTCGTCGCCATTTTGCATCGCTTTTGATCTAGTTCGCGGACCACATTCAATCTCTGGCTGTTGTGATAGATTCTTGTGAAAAAGTTTCTCGAAAGCGAATTAGGTGAGAATTGTCTATTTCTAAGAGCACAGAGGCTGGTGGCCGTAGTTTTTCCCTTCCAGATTTCCTACAATCTCTTTTCGTGTACAGCCGCAGATACCTTGAAAAGAACGCCCATTTCGCTATAAAAAATATCCGTGCGATCCTTGAAGATCTTGTTGATTTTGCAGGAAAAATTGTCACAACAACCCGTATTTCTGCGGAACCAGTCCTGCGGGATTCGGTCGCAACTCAGAAATACCTTTGAATCTTTCTTAATTACGCAGAGAAAAGAACAGGAAAAAGCATGGGTTTTTGACGGAAAATAAATAGCCAACATTGTGCAGTAACTTTTGCTCCCTTGCACCTCGGACGTTAAGGCTGACACTACGCCTTGCTGTCACGCATTTCAGGAGAGTCACAGAAGAAGAGTGGAGCCTTCCAACATATCCTACTCACTGCGCTGGGTTGATGTACATCGCATTGCCGGCTACTATCAAGCGCATGCTCGATGTTGTGCACCTACAAAAGTTCTTCTGGGTAACTGTTTGAGCTCACTGTTAGCCTTATTGATGCTTACTTTAATTAGTATGTACTGCACAGATTGACGATGTGTTCATCACTGGAGTGCTCACTAATGCGTCGGACGTCACCGTAAAGCGGTTCAGAACTGTTAACGAGAAACGGAAAAAACGGCTCGACAGGGAAACATTCTTCTATCTTGATAAGGAAGATATTGCATATTGGTTTTTGAATTATAATCAAAATGTGTTGTGAACTATGCTAGTGCTGTTCACTGTCAAATAACCTACTTCACAAAACGTTGCTAATTTCAACCAAGAAACATGCTAGTGATATTGTAAAAAGATTCCACGATCAACGTCATGAATGTGTAGACACAAAACTAGTCAGTCAGTGAATCACTATCCTTGAGTTCCCGAGTCTTCCCGCTTCTTGAATGCACACTTCAATGTCCTCAGTTGGTCATACGCAAAGTCAGAACTGCTTTCTTGAGACTGTGCATGTGATGTGTTGGTCTCTACTGAAGCGGACTTTTTGAGCAGCGATTGCTCAGATATTCTTGATAAGATCGAGATATGAAAGCAGGCGAGTCAGCTCATAATGTAGGGGAAGGATGACAAGAAGGGACTCTAGCTATGAGCAGCGGTGATCCGGGGAGGACCTTAGGCTGTGGACGCAATGTTGACGTAGGTGAGGAAGCAAATACCCATGTAAGCGCTGCAATAAATCGCTGAGCTTATCTGAGTTTCACGTTCACGCCCCTGGATGTGAGAAGACTGTTCAAATCAGTGAACATTCTCCACCACAGTTGCGGCTACAGTAGGAATGCAACTGAATTTTCCATGTTAAGAGCTTGCACATGCAACTGATCAGGCAGCAAAAGGCAACGACGTTTCACGAGGGTGTGCGTGGAGTTTTAAATTTTTCTTCTTTTTTCTAGTGAATTTTTGTTTCTTCTGTTTTGATAAAAATACGAGGATTTCTATTAGCTGCCGGAACTACTTCGTTTGTAGTTAATGGAAATTTCTCGACAAGTTGAGAATGACAGTCAACACTCATCACAGCAAACAGGAAACCTTGATCCCTCTCCAAAAAGATGGAGGAGGGGTGAACGTGATCGCGTAGAGTTTGACACTAAATTCACTGTGCTATTACAGGTTTTCACTGTTCACTAGGATTCCCCTCAATTGCATGATTTATAGTATAAAGATTAACGTGAACGAAACCGCTCCATTTCGAAAACGTTCCTAAGTTCAAATGTACTACAACTATAGACGTTCCGCCCATTGCTGAGCTGGCGGAAATGAACACCACATTCACAACAACTGCTTTATATCAAACTGTGTTGAATCAATCGAATGCTTTACTACTTATACTTTTCTGTCTTGAACCACTGATTTTTGCTTTAAAATTCGTTTATCTCACCAAGTCTCCATACATACTGTGCTTTCTGCTCAACATCGTTACTTCGTTACTTTGCAATGGGGAAATGTGGGAATGGCCAACATAAAACTCACTCAGCTTATCAGCAATACCACTCTGACCATCTGGCTGACTCCAACAATCTAAAGCTTTTTCATTCTCTAATTTATCCACTAATTTACTTCTTGTCCAGACTAATTTAAATTATAGCCCTACCAATTTTCCTTAAAGCCAGCACACACGGAAATCTTCGCCTCACATATCTCAGCGTACTCTGGTACTATCAAGGCTGCCCAACATTTCCATGAAGCTAACACGTTCTAACAGCAGCGAAACACACCTTTCAAAACTTACGGTTCGCTAACGTGCAACAGATGTGGTCGAGTTGCACGAGCCATGGATGAGGACCGATATTAAAAGATCGATAAAGTTGCCTTTTTCACCTGCTGGGTCTTTGAGCAATCACTTATTTTTTTTCTAAATTGCAGTCTTTCCGCACCTTTTTCAGGAGAAGTGATAACTGGAAAATGTATGTGAATTAATAAGTGTGCTATTTGGAAAACAAAACATCACAGAGTTCCCTAATGAAAGAATAATGACTAAAAATTGAAATTTTGACAAAAACTAGATGGAACAAGAGTAAAAGAGGTAGAAACACTGTGAAATGCTAGTAGGGAAGGGTAGCGGGGTGCAAAAACGACGAACATCACAGAAAAACCAAGAAAACGACCCACAGTGCAAAAAGCGCAGTAAATTTCACCGACAAATGTCACAAAACAGCTGATTTCATTGCGATTATGGCAGCAAAAGAAACACACGACACTCGCGGTAACTCGTTCAAAGTTATCGTCATCACGTAAAAATACTTGTTAAAGAGCTGAACGTAGGGTGTATCCGTTGCTCGCTTTGTACGAGAACTATCCCGGTTGCGCCAAAGTTAATAGAGAAGTGAAAATTTGGGGAGCAAACATTTCCATGGGTGTTGCCTTTAAAGAGAAAACTGAAACTGCTCGCTCAGTACGATGTACAGTAGCAGCCAGGCCTTTACTCCAAAAGCCCTTCAGAGTTTCGCCGTGGCGGTACAAAATTTGTCGCTCAGCGACAAAAAAACCGCTGCTACCAATCTTTCGCGCCTCTCACTAGACCCACTGGGTCGAAGATCGAAAATTTACAGTGGCCAGATTCATGTCTCCGCAGTGTCGCCGGCCTATGCTTGCCCCCTATGCTTGCCCATGAGTGTCAACCGCATCGACAAAGGTCAGGAAGGCCCTTCATGAGAACACTGTCAATCCAACGACTTCTCTATTCGCAAGTGTCACTGGATTTTAATAAAGCCGAATTCTTGGAAAGCAGGGAAATAGGGTATTGCGCTCGTTCTTCTCAGCTGTAGCAACTGAACACTAGTAATTGAGCAAGTAAGCTCGAAGAGGCATTTCTACTGTCTCACTTTTTCTTCGAGACTTTTGTATAGTCTCAAACCCCTACACGTTTTAGGTACATTGCAGCAAAACCTAGCCTTCACCCACTTCGCAAGCAACGCATGCATAAACACAAATATTAAAAAGGTGCCGATTACTTCTTACACTTGTGCGTGCGCTTCACAGTTTTGTGTAAACGTTTAATCAAAGAAGTTCGCGGTCTTAGTCCTACCAATTTTTGTGCCGCAGCCAATGAAAGTCATTCATAATTACATCTATTACATGGCTTCTCGTGGAAGTGTAGATGGCAAAAATATTTGCACGCTAAAGATCCTGAAAAGTTGGTAGGATGTATTGGCGAACGAATCTCGCTAGATGTGCTTGCTACAAGCTTCAGGGGCTTGTAAAAAAAGTTCTTCACAACGCTGAATTCGAACAATGTAATGAGTTTTCCGATGTATCAATATGTGATTGTTGAATTGTGTTTCCCCATGTCTACTGAAATAACACCCGTTCCTATTTTTGTCCGATTCTTCTATAATCCACTCATGCTCTCAGCGTATTCTGCCATTTCATCATGAAAGAATCTAATGTCAAAGTTCGTGTTATTTTTCTAGAAGCTGAAGGATAATGGAAAAGTTTGTTTAATGTAAAGATTAGGAAATGAAATAGAAGTTCCAGAGTACAGTTTTCTCTCAACAAGGACAAACTTCTTCGGTACCACATTAACGTGTACTGTTGCATTTGCCTCATCTCCTCGTGGTGGCTAGGCATTTTCTGCTCGAGCAGCAGTACCTACATTCCGCCTAGAGAGTTCAATACATTCCGCCTAAAGAGCTGGATTTTAGACTTTTGTGGGAGCTAGAACTCGTATCCAACAATGAAATAGAAATAAAACATACGAGAATTCACAAAATTTTGGTGGTGTCTTCTATGCGACTAAGCGCGCTCCGTTTCATACTTATGGATCCTGCCACGCGGAAGCCACACGTTCACATGTGCGGGTATGAGTGACAGCGACATGGGTGCGCTGGCGCATGTAAGGCAGCTGTGGTCGCGGCAGGCAAGTCTGTTCATAACTTCAATTTAGATTTCTTGGCAGGTAACCCATGAGACCCTCTGTAAGTTCAACATTTGCGAGCCCATATTGTGTTTCATCATTGGCGGTTTAACTCAGAGTAGAGGACTTCGATTAGTGCTGCCTTTGAACTTCGTATTTGATTGTAATACGATTTTGGTGCAGTTAACAGGTGTATACTGGTGACTGTTGCGGCATTTTTGGGCAACTCCATGTACACCAAGATTAAGATTAAGATTAAGATTAAGATGTTACGCAGTGGGAAGACTGAATTTGGAGAATTCTATAATTGATGTCGAGAATAAACGCAGGGCAGTGAAACACTTCTTTTTGACGATCTGTGGCTACACCCAAGTTTGGCGACTGGAATAGGATGACCGGATAAAATGAATAATGAAAAGAATGGAAATGTGCTCCCCTAACGAAGTTTGGACGGTTTTACGCAAATTTTGGAACTGAATGGCCTGATTGTAATGCCGCACATCCGCAATTTCATAATTTTCAGGTCCTCTTTCGCATCAGTCACGAGATGATGTCATCGGCAGACAAACGTACACACAGCAGTAACTTTTCTAAAAATGGGCTAAAGCGAACACTTAATCTATATACAACACGTCGGTGCGTTTCAATGAGGTTTTTGCATTCAAAATAAATGTTCACGAAAGAAATCAGTTGAAAACATAACGCTATACGTGAACATTAAACGGTCGCACTGTGATGTCGGACCTGTTGTGGCGGCAGCTTAAGGAAACGGCTGCCACCACGACAGCATCGGGGTTCGCTGGGTTTCGACCCCTGTTACGACAACTGTGCCTGAGGCTAATGTAAGCTTGACCAATGAGAAACCCAAAGTGTAAGCAACGGTAATAGCAATCACAGAATAAGTTGCGTGTCTAGCGTTTATCTCGCTCTTAGTACAGAATTCCTGGTAGGAGGATGAATAAGGAGAAGAAGAGTTAGGGGTGTAACTTTGGACACAGCTGCCACCCGACGAGGCTGGAAAAGACCGGCTGGCGAAGACGGTAGACGAAGACTGAGGAGGCTCCAAGCGATGGCCGGTACATCGGCGTGGGCGTGTGGCATCCGCGCCAATGGCGGGATATCGGAGATCGCAAGTAGGTGGTGGCGACGTTCGTTCAGGATCCGCGATGCGAGGCGAATCTACGACGTATTCACGGTATCCCGTGATAATCTCGCACATACCCAGCGTGAAACCTTGAGAATGTCTTCACTGTTGCGCTGTTCCCACATATGCAAGCTGTCGATTGATAGATTCAAGGAAGTGCAAACAATCGAGCTGAAAAATCATCGTTGATTTCAAAGATCTTCGCTACCTTGACACGGATGACCGAGAGGATGAGGCATTACACATCAAAGTTTTCATTCGACAAGGAAATAAGTGTTTTAATCTAATTGGCAGGCATCAGCATGTGCTTCTCATTTTCCTCTGCCTTAAACTGCCTTGAAGAGAAACTAACTCAGTGAATGCGACGCTGACGATCCGCAGCGAAGACGTATTTATCCGGTAGAGAGCAAGAACTATAGTAATTTTCGAAAACAACGCGGGCTTATATAGCCTTATGTAGCCCTTAGCATGTACAGACAGGGCTAAAATGTTTGCACAAGTATCATTCGCGGCACTAGGTGTTAATGGGTTCAACATGTCAAGCATCTCCTTCAAAGGCGACATCCTTGGCGACTGGCTTGACGGGTGCCGCCTTTAAGAGTTTCAAACATTAGCGCTAATCAGCGCGAATAAATGATGCTTCTTTCAAATAGGAAAACTGTGGAAAAAAAGAGCTCAGTTTCCAGACCTACTATTCGCCACTGCGTTCTAAGAAAACATCCACATTACTGGCAATTTAAACGAGCTGTTCTCGCAATCGCAGCTGTCACATGTATTGGGATCACAGCAATGAATCTTAAATCGAATTACGTGAGTTATTCAATCGCGTTTTCAACTATGTGAATTGTCTCCGTTCTTGTACTAATTTACAGCTTAGATCTAAACAATCTATGCATAATCTTCTTCATGTTTATACTTCCGAGAAGGAACTGAAATACATTAAAGCGAAGGAAAACAAGTGTGCATCTCAAAAGTAATGATGCTTGTCGGAACTGAAATGGAAACTCGATCGTAATCTATAGACAAGAAAGCTGTGTTTGTAATTACATCGTAGCCGTCGCACGCATGCGAACTTTTCAAAGTGGACGGTCCCATTCGGAAGCATGTGTGTGTTGGAGTTGCACTCTGGTAGTTGACAGTTATCCTTGTGAAACGAATCCATGGATTCACATCGCGTCATCTATGCCTATTTTCTCGAAAGTGATGAGCCGAATTCGCATAATGCCTGAAGCGTCAAGACGATTCCGTCACTGTTTCGGATTGCGAATTTAGCTAATCGGACCGGTGATGTTATGCTTTAGACATATATACGTAAAGCTCCGAGTTGAATTTGCCCATGTGAGAAGTTTTTGGCTGGCATCTTTGCGTTTACTGTGTCTTTCAGATTTTTTTTTGGTTTTCTACTCCTGTAAATCGTTAGGTCGATCTAGATTCCGTAGCTTGAAACTCGGTTAGGTCTCCTTTCGGTAGAGTATTGTGTGATTTTGACCCTTTACTATAATAGGTAGTTTTTTTTTCAATGCACGAGAAGTTTCAACGGCCTGATTCATTGGACGGCTACATACTTATTTGCAAATTCAGCTAATTACGTGGACGTTTTGCTCTGTTTTGTGTTCATGTGGTTGATTACAGCAGATGTATGTACATCTTCGTAAGTGCGTAACATACAAATCCAGACATATGAAGCGATAGCGCGACACGAGTTGTCCTCTAGGCGCAGTGACACACATAGGAGGCGGCGGCGGCGACTATTTCCCGCGGGTACAGCATCGTGATCTATCCAAGCTGTAGCACTTAGCAAGCTTTTGGGGAAGGCGGAGAAAAGCGGGTTGTATGTCGTGTATAGAATTTATCGCTTCTTTCCTTTCCCTGCACAATAGATGTGAACGAGCGGAGTGTAGGCCGTTAATGGAGTTGAATGTCACACTCCGCTAGCGTCTAACTCATTTTTTATAGACTTCATGAACAAACCAGTGTATTTCAGCTGGTTAACGACACAGCCGTCGAGGTAGCCAATGAGAGAGCACGTCGAATGTTTGGCAACGTGTCATTTTTGGATCCTGTAAGTGGATTTTTCTTGCATCTATTCTATGAAGTAAGGAAAATAGTCGTTTCTGTGCACGTTTGAAACGAGTTCATTTTCTGTTGAATTTGCATCACATTCACAGCCTCAAGTGATGCTATCGCGAGATCAAAGCGAAGAAAATATTAGGGTGTGAAACTACGCATGCGCGTTCTTGCAAAAAAAAATTATTCAAAAAATCGATAGCAGAAAGCTCAATCAAAACAGTATCATCAATTACTCTTAGTTACTCTTCTTCATCTTTCATGCAGGAAATGAGGTTTATTCTATAAAAAAAATAATAGCTCTGTGAGTGGAGGAAGGCGCTTACCCAAACCGAGAATTTTATCGGTCTTTGCATTTTTTTTCTCAGCGGGGAAAACTTTTCACCCAGTGCTATGTTTGGCCTTGATAGTGGCAAGTCTGGGCTACATGAAGAACGGGGCTGCGGTTCTCGCCTTCTCTTCTCAATTTTCTGCTGTGTATTATTTTTGCAAGTGCGGCTGGGCTTGGTTGTGGAAAATTACTTGACATTATTTTGACAAGATTATGCTGGAGTGGCTGGTCCCAATTTTTATGAAAGAAGATATGGCGTACTCGCTTGTCAGGTCTTCATTCCCTTCCATCAGACCGCTCCTACCCAGTGCCAGACGCAAAAGGTGTGCGGGAGGTGGGAGGGGTGGAAAAAAGTGGGGCTCCACCGCTTTGGCGACCCAGATAGAAAATGAAGTTAATGAAAATATTTTTGTAATAGTAAATGATTAATAAAAATTATTTTGAAAATAATAATAGAAATAAACAATCAAAAATAAACTAACTTGATTTGCACCTCAAAGTAATTTCAAAATTTTGGCGACCCATTCTCAAGGGGTTACCATTAATACGCTGACAAAGATGAAAGAGACAACACGCATCCATAATTTTGCTACAGATGATTGTTATGATTTAACCAATTTAGACGTGTGTCGTCCCATTAGTTAGCCTATTTGAATACGTTACCAATAAATACGCCCTTGAGAAAAGCTCTGCGCACATAACCATCTTTCATGACTTTCCATGAGTAGCTGTGACTGCACCGGTGCAGTATGGTAATCAGCTATTTTTTTGTGCGCTTAGAGCTGATCTGCATCTTCAATATCTCTCCAGTGTTGTTCCTCCTCCGTTGACGATCTATGGAAACATGCACCCTCAGTATATTCAACAAAAACAGGAAGTTTCATGCTTCTACATCCTGGCCTTGCCATCACACATTATTGCACTGCCTAACGATAATCCTGTTTTCAGCGACTGCAATTACGAAAATATACCATGGTTCCGCACCCTAGTAAATGTGCTGATGTGAACTTTGCAACTGTTGTTCATATAAGCATCAATGACGAGTCGGGAAGAAACAGATGGCGTGCTACCTATGGCAATCCTCTCCTAATGCAGAAGGTAATTCTTTTTTTTTTGAGGTCAAACTCCGCAAATAGATTTTTTGGCCTTTTTTCAATCCAGAAAAATGTCCTGAAAATTCTAGGTAAAAAATCCCACCCATTTGTACTGAGCGATTAAGATTTTCAAAAAAAAAAGTTTATTTACAGGCGTTAAAGTAAGTATAAATGAGGAAGGTGCTTAACTCTCAAACAAACTTGATCGCATGCTCAAAATCCTAGTATTTTCAGTTCTCGTACACTCTTATATTCTCTGTT
Organism: Ancylostoma duodenale; assembly: GCA_000816745.1. Classification (NCBI taxonomy): domain Eukaryota; kingdom Metazoa; phylum Nematoda; class Chromadorea; order Rhabditida; family Ancylostomatidae; genus Ancylostoma; species Ancylostoma duodenale. Next base: position 10,354 of record KN728986.1, read on the forward strand.
GGCCTTCCGTCATCTCCAGAACATCAGGAGAGGCTAAAAAATGAGAGCCGCATACATGGAGATATTTTGCAAGCAAACTACATGGACACCTACCGAAATCTTACTCTAAAGGTACGCTTATTTCTGAATATATCGTAGCTGAAAGCAGGATACTTGTGCTGCAAAGGTAAATTGGCAGGTAAATAAACTGTGCCAATTCTTCTCAAGTATATTTGTGGTCTGTTAACCTTTTTTGACACTGTGTATGATATAATAGAAATGCAGAGCAAACTTTCGATGGATAATGCTTCTAAACATTATTGCATTTACTGCAGCTTCAGATGGACATTGACAAAAATGTTACTTGCATCAAATCGGTTGTTTTAGCAGCTAGCAGAGCTTCGTTATGTTGCATCCTCATGTCAGAATATCAAAACTATCATCAAGTTGGATGACGATGTTGGGTGGAATGTAGAGAAAGCTTCGCAGTTCATCAATAACAGCTTGTCGACGAATGAGATATGTTGCTCGAGGTTGGAATGGGAAAACTATAGCTAAATAAGTCACATTTACAATATATTCAGGCGCTCGGATTTTAAGCCGTTATACAAGCCTGGCGAAAAGTGGTGAGCTTACACATACTAGCTTTGAATTTTGATGTGTAATCCCTTCAGGGCAATGATTTCTAGATCCTGTCGTCTCATTAAACTTTAGAGAAGATCTAAAGATCTAGTTTGTTTACACTGTAGTTGATGCCAAGTAACCACGACATTCAACAGACGCAGTGCCCCTGTGGTCTACCGCTCCGCGTAGCTGGTGTGAAGCGGTAGACCACCAGAACGCTCCGCTCAGCTGTGTCCAATCGTGCTTCGTGCTCCGTTTATGAATATGAGCATTTCCATACATTTCTAGGACAGTTACAAAAGAAGAATGGGACCTCCCAACGTTCCCACCTCACTGCGTTGGAATGATGTACATTGCCTCGATTGCAGCTATCAAACGCATGCTTACCGTTGTTCATCTGCAGAAATTTTTCTGGGTAGTCGTTGTTGCTCAACACTTTTTTTGCGATTTCTTATACTATGTATTCACTTAAAAACTCATATTCTCAGATTGACGATGTGTTCATTACCGGCGTCCTCACTGAAGCATCAAACGTGACCGTCAGGCATTTCGATGCTGTTAATGAAGAGTACAAATTTCCACTGGACGTAAACGACGGTGCTTCATTCTTCTCCGTCTACAAGAAGTACTTTGTGTATTGGTTTATGGTGTATAACCAGAATACCATATAAATTGTTTTCCTCTGGAAGTCTTTGCAATCAAGGAAAGGAAATAGAGAAACAATACAGGGTGACAACAAGTCTTTGGCCAAGCTTCGCAAGCCATAGAAACGCCTGTAGGTGAGACTGGTGGACCAAAATTTTATATGATATTATTGAGCATATGAGCGTCAAAAACCACCAGTCAGTTTCAGAGCAAGTCCACAATTTTCCGAAATAGGCCTCAAAACCTTCAGGAGTCGCATAACCTTGAGCCCGCACCTCCTCAGAGTCAATCCAATACAACAGTTCTTACAGGGTTTCAGCGATAGATCCCATAATTTTATAGGAGCAAGATTAAGGTCTGCGCTATAAAGCAACTATAAAGTTACATCCAGAGAAGTCGGTGTTGAGAAGTATGAGGCATGTTCCGTGAATGCGTCATAGTCACCAAAGTGACCTCTCAACCAGTGTCTCATGGATTTTTCTTTGAAAGCAGATAGAAAGTTGCTTTAGAAAGCACTTTCAATGCATATTATGTGCGGTTGGGACCTAGCGAAAATATGTGATCACGGACTCCTCCACTGACAGTTAGAGCACTGACTTCACCTCCGCGTTTTCGCGGAAACTATGACAGGTGAATACTTGGTCGTTTTTGCTCTCCAGAAAGACAACAATGGGAAATATTGTCAGCAATAGAACTGCTTTCACTTAAAGTCATTCCTAAAAAATTATTGTCATTTCATGTGTTTTCTACAAGAATTTTCTGGTAAGGAATCGTGAGTGACCTCATCTGGCTGCCCCGCTGATGACGAGCCCATCATTTTTACGAGTAAAGTCATCGCCGCTGCCGAACTTTTTATCGCAGAAATTTGCTCTTCTGGTGCAATGTAGAGGACCATATTGAGAATCTTTCGCAACATTCTTCATGTCATTTCTTCTTTCCAGAAGAGGGTTACACCAACTAATGCAGTGGAATGTGCAGTCTTGGGAATACCTTTCAAAAATTATCTGAGCAAATACTACGGCTTACAAGACGTAGGAGACGTTCGATTTTAGAAGAATCTAAGGCGTTTCAACAGTTTTTTCCTGCAAAAATTGAGCAGAGGGGGAGAGAAATCGAACATTCTACCACGCTTTGCGGGAAATGATCAACCGCAACTTCGCACTGGTTTACTTTCTGATGCTGCCATTTCACTCGGAGACTTTGGCACTGTGCCAAATATCAAAAGTATGTTGACAGCAGTATATGCAACAGAACCAACAACATTGCCACCAATTGTTTGCCGAATTTCCCAAGGAGAATTTCCGTGAAACTTTTGGCCAAAGACTTTGTTGTCACCCTTTAGAGAACAATCGTTATTGCACTACAGACGAAAGATGACCGCGCCACATCACTCCTGCGGCGCGGAAAATTAGCTGGGCGCTGCGCTTTTTGGTAGTGATCCTGATTTCTTAATCTTTTTCACGTTAGCTCCTTTATGTCTTTGTGTTGAACTAGCTTTGGGAAGAAACAAGCGTAGCAGCAATCCTGATCAGGCATGGGAACTACAGCGCCCAACTGCTCTGCCGCGCTGCAAGAGTGGTGCGGCGCAGTGATCTTCGGTCTGTAGTGCAATAACGATTGTCTCTCACTGCAAAAATTCTCAGAATTTTCAATTTTCTCGTGTTTTTTTCCTTGAAGGCATGACTCTTACCACGTATAGCGCTGAATGAGCCTATGATGTTCACAATCATCATAGACTTCCCAAGATGGTACTTACACATGTTAGTAATGCTCATATCGATGTTTTCAAGTGTTGAAGATCACGGTAAGGACACAAATCGAAATTATCTCTGGTAATAGCTGGGTCACGATTTTAGTGGCTGAGGGCCAATAAACTTTACCTACTGGACCGCCTCCTTACCATTAGCTTCTATTGTGGTAGGGTCCGCTGTTTTACCTCTTTCCATGGAACTTGATCCTGGATATCATTCTTGGTGACTTCTCGATCAAATTCAGTTCAGCTCAGCCCTATTCTGTAGCTCTGTTGTAGTAAAAACTTCGGGAAAAAAAAGGTTCGTCGAAGGAATTTGCCCAGAATCTAGGAGGAGTGAGCACAGGGATTCATCAAATTCTACTCTATAATACAAATTCCTATCCTTCCATTATCAACCACTATGTAAGGTTCAGGTTTTCTTACTTTTTATATATCTGTAATAAACACACTCTTAGTAACTCCATTTACACTTGAACTTCAATTTCACTTCCGCATAGAAATAATGCGGCAAAGGTTTTCGAAGGGCTTACCATAGAGTGTTCACAAATGGATTGTACAAATGGATTATTTCTTTCAACACAATCAGGTT
>KN728987.1:6463-18104 GCA_000816745.1 Ancylostoma duodenale
GAATGCGAGCGAAGCGAGCATCAACAGAAGTCTGGAAGTCCGGCGTCAGCCGGACGACCAGACTGGTTTTTAAAAGGCGAAAAAAAGTGTACCAGTACAAAGAAGGGGAAGTATCGTTTGTATCATGTTATATTATTTTCTTAATTTACATATTCAACAACAAATGTCTGTTGTCTCTTCTACAACAACCAGTGGCTTCCAACCCGTCATTTTGCTTCGAGAACATGCGAAAACGATGTTCCAATGGAATTTATTACGAACACAAAATAAACATGACAATTGAATAGTTCCAATTTATGAGGTGAACAGTGGGAAGTACCCAATCCTGAATGCCAAGAGAGCATGTGCTGCTCCAAAAACCATGAAACGTCTGCCAGAATAATGAGAAAACCTATCCGCATGTAGTCAACCCGTTGTCTTGTGAAGTTAATTCATCATGTAATTAAAGTGACATCGTGAGAAAGAATTGCATAAGTTTGAAGAAATTAAATTAGCTGCGACTAAATTACATCACCAAGAAGCTTAGACAGCTCTCGCACTTGAGCACAGGTATCGGGCGTGAAGTCACTGCTGCACTCGCTGCTCGCACCGGGTTTGGATGCGCCTGAAGAAAGGTACTTTTCTAATCTTTCATGGATCATTGAGGCAGACGGTAGAACAGGGGACTTCAGTACTTTGGACCCTCTCGCACGCTTCGAGGCACCTACGATATGGCACGCCGATTGTCTGCGCATAAACAAATTTCATCATTTTCTCCGTTCCCATTTTCGACTGATCGGCCAGTTTTCTGTCCAGATCTGCCCAAATGGGTTGTGCCGTACGCATGAACGGATCCACTCTGCTGAAGTTTGCACTTCTCTCAGTGAGAAAAGTTGAGCCCAAAGAAACTGAAGTGGAAAGTTGAGGCAACAGGGACATGTAAACGGAAGGGATGGATACCTATTAGTTTATTGATATACGTCCGACAAGTGGAAATGCTGGAACGACAAACGTCCACGTCCCTTTCGAACATGTGCATAGGGATTCGGAGGCTGGCACCCTTGTTACTTGAAGAGGTTCTGAAACAGATAATCGAAAATTTTTCAAAACCAAGGTATGGATCAAAAAGTCTATTCATGTATCGATTAATCACAGGAGAAATCTCCTATTCAAAGGTAAGGTAACCCATTGCAAATCGATAGAGTAAGACCTGGAGATCTCTCCTTCTCCCTCTCTCTCCGTGGAAGGTGGGCGAACATCAATGGTAAGAATAATTAGTGGATGTTTCGTAAGTAACAACATAACCTTTGGAGAGTTTTCTTCCTGACGATTTGCAGGTGAATGGTAAGTTAGTGGGCTCACATTCATGAAATGTTAACCACGATACCCATGATGGTTAGCGCGATTGGTTACCCTGCAGACTGCATATTAACGGATGGACTACGTAATATCGAGAAATGCAGGGTGATTGGTTTGCTAAGCAGGTTTTGCCTAGCTATGCGTTCGTGGATCCCAGCTATGGATGTTACCACGATTATCCAGGGTTAAAACAACGACGAACACTAGCGTAGGTGGTGTTATGCCTAATGGTTTTAAAAGTCACATCTCATGCACATCCTATGCTCTTTTCTACGTGAATATCGGTTCATGTAATGCTTTTAAGATTAGCAGGCATCATGGATTGAGGTATGCATTGCAAAGCTCGGTATCAGTCACATATTTACTTCCCATTTCGATTTGATGAGCAGGAACGTGTTTTATCAAAGCTAGCGCATGAAAGACTTCATAGCATCAAAAAGGTTTGGATGCAGTGAAATAAAGGTGAGCAAAAAAGTGATAAAGTGGGGAATTCCCGCATGAATTTTTGTTCTAGTGCACAGCGTCAGAAAGTTGCATGAAATTATGATGAGTTCTCGAAGCAAGATGTGGGAGCATTTGCATGGAGCAACGCTTCGTAAGACTTGCATTCCTAGTTCCTACGTCTTCCCAACCTGCCCAAAGCGTTTGCGAAGCTTGTGCGTATTCTTCGTAGTGGAGCACGAAATCAAATCGAGCCCCATCGCAATGTACAATTCTTAATTCCGCAAAACTCATACCGCACTGTCCTACTCCCACATTAACGGAACAGTTTTGCTGTGTTCTCTTTCAGAATTTCATGCTGCATTCTGAGGTTTCTATAGTTAATCTTATTTCGGTTTAAGAGATGTTTCCTATGTTTTGTTTTGGATTTTATCTAGGTTCCAGTTTTAATAGTTGTAATTTTCTTCTTATGCTTGTAGCGCACCATGAGTGCAATAGAAATAAATTTGACTTAACGTTAGGGTAAAATCAACCGTGAGCTATTGCACACGTATGGACGGGCGTCAAACGTACGCACCTATTCAGTGCAAAATGCACTTCTGCTATAGATCAAGCGGTAATAATCGCAGAACTAGTCAAGCTCAACCAGAGAGTTTGTGTACCTATCTATCACAAGAAGCTACAAATCATGATGTTTTGATGGCGGCACTTACCCTAATCCGATTGCCTTTCGATAATCCAGCACCAATATGGAGTATTTCCGAATTAGGTAAACAACGAAGGTGTTCTGCTGCGGCAGCAGGTCAATCAGAACACGCAGTATTTTCTCCATGCATCGGCATGCCATCTCATAGTTTGAATGTCCATTGTGGAACGCTGGAACTCGTAAAGCGAAATTACGAGAAGAAATAGAGCGATTTGATGTCTGCGACTACCTCGCCGGTGCATCTTGGCCAGGAACCAGTAGCAGTCAGTGGCCATCATCTGGTGCATGCAGATAGCTCGAATATCATCAACCAGTGTGACGTTGAGCAGCTCGCGTAACCAGTACTCGTAGAGGTCCAGGATCTGCAGAAGGATTACTCAAACGTCTATCTAGTGAAAAGTTCGTTCTAATATAATACAAGATGCCTCTGACTTCAGCGGAAAATGGTGCTTTTGCCATTATCTACACCTTCATGAAGGAGCTGTGAATAAGACCGTAGACAAAGAATACGAGTTTGGTCCAGTTTCTCGAATTAACGTGAGACACTACCGTCTTGCATTTATGTTGGCTACCGAATAAGAATCATTATGAAACCTTTGTTGGTAATATGAAATGAGGTGCTGGTATGCCTTGAATTTTTTTATCTGATTGCCAAATTTGGTCAGTGGTCCTGTGAGCCTTGTCTCGTTTTCTCGGTAGGGCTCAGACCTGCTGATTGTCGATGATCACTATGATCTGCATTTTTTTTCTGCAAAAATGACTGAAATAGCACTCGAAGGGATATATTTCAGACACAGAAGTTTCATGTCTTAGAAATACCCCGTTTTAGCTACGTCTAACCAAAATATATTATGACTTAAATATGGGCATTTTGGCGTAGTCCAGGAGGACTACATTTTTGTCCACGGTTTCTGACTGCTCCACACATGAAAGTCTCCAGTAAGAATACATATAAGCTTTTCTCTCAGGCGCAGATAGCAGAGATCACAGGCGAAAGTGCTCTCTACGCGTTGTTCACTTATGGCTTCCCTGCACATCAAAAAAGCTGCCGATATTCTTCGAATGGTCAGTCAGATTACCCGTGTTCACCGCTCACCCAACACCTTGAAATTTACTTTCCAGAAATTTTAAACTGCTCTGAAAAGCAAGACTATCGGATTTCAACCCTCCCCGGATACCTGTGTAGTGTACTTCAAATGATTCCAAACAAATTTCATTTGAAGCTCATTTAACTAACATGTAGTCCATGAGCTGGAAAGAAACGTTGGGCGAAATCTGGAGGTATTCCACCTTTAGGACCTAATACCTTCAAAAATACTTCTTCTGAAATTTTGCGCAGCAGTGGGGTCCACTATCATTGAGGTGCTGAACCGAACATTAACATTATTTCGTAAGTCATTAACGCATTCTTTTCGAATTTTGCTCTCTCCGCCGTAAATCGGATTTATAAACTTCCATAAAATTCCCTCAGTAGAGCATGACAGGAAATTTTAGAATGAGTTTGGAATTCTTTCCAATTCTTTAGTGTCGTTGAACATACGGAAATAAATATGTTTGTACACTTGAGGGTAATCCTCATAATGGTCACCATTTGTGGATCGCCTTTCTTTATTCTTCTCGAAAAGTCATCTACAGTGTTTGCCGCTTCTCTTTGGAAATATGTACGTGGAAATTCATACCAAGCTTTGTCCGAGGTATTGCTCACCGCTGCAAAAGTCCTCGGTTGATCAACTAACTTCAACACACACTGGGATGTTTTCGTGGTGGGATGGAAACGGAAATGATGTAACGCGAGAAATTAGAATAGAAGCTTCGTTCCATGACTTTTTTGTCACTGCTTAATTCTGCACTAACCTAATAGCGTTACGGTATGGTACAGATTGGGTGCAATATTCGTGGCAACCACTTCAAATGATCTACATTGTCAAATTTTATCAAAACATCAAATAGAAACGATTAAATGCGAAATCACATGGGACAGAGCCGGCCTATTTAAAGATCACTGCATACAGAAAATATTAGGGATTCCTCTTCAAAATTGGTATATTAAACGTGCTTTTCTGACCCATGCCTATGAAATCTTACTTTTGTACGAGCAAATAAATGGAACAGAATAGATAAATGTAATTAAGCAAACCTTCGCTTTCGATCCGGTCCATTCCCTATAAGCATTCAAATCGTCTCTATCTGCTAAGAACTGTGTATGAGCCATATTCATTTGCGCTTGTTTATTCTAAAAGAAGACGTGTTAGCTAAACATTCTTTGTATAGCAACAAAGCAAACAACTCACCTCAATAATGGTAATATAGAATTTCGAAAGGAACCTCAGATGAGCCACGCAGAGCTCCACCTCTTTATCTTCGACTTCCTTCACTTTCATTTCCACGTTTTCTTTACGTGTGCCCATATTCACACACACGAAAGCGCTAAAACTAACGAGTAACGAGACTGCTGGAATCCTAGAAGCGCACGAGCAGGAACATATGTGAAAGAGAAAAATTCAGAGCGTTCAGAGAATGCGAATGTTTTGACTGTGAAGAAACCCGCATTGTTGGTCCAACACCGCATGGCGGAAGATTTTTGTTTACGTATTCAGGGCAGATCAAAAAACGACGCGGAAAACATCATTATGCATACGGGACTAGCGAGTATCAAAACAAAAACTGCCTAGTCAACACCGAGGATGCCTAAGGCCGGAAGCAGAAACAAACTTCACGTAACAGTGGCTTTAACTAAGGATAGGAGAACATTTTGCTGAGGTTGAGTTGAACAATCAGAAAAGTAGGTTTTTTCTCTACCAAAAGTGCTCCATAAAAAGCGGAGACAAAAACTTGCAGGCTTATTCAAAGGTCACTGGGAACAACTGCGGTGATAAGGCCTGTACATATCTAACAAATAATGAGTCACAGAAGTGGAACCGGTGATAAGGAGGTCGCAAGGATGAGTGATTGGTGCCACTACTATGCTGCAGACATTTTCGAAATTGAAAGAAAAGCTAAACAGACAAGGTGTCGGAATCAAGCTTTCACCAAATTTGTTGTTTACGCAGCAGTAAACATATATTACGGCCTAAAGACTATTTGTTAAAATGCAACGCAATCTATAACGTTTTCAAAAGCAATCAAAGCCATAATTCCGTCACTGAAACTTCTCGCGGACAGCTGGTAACTAACTGGAGCAATAAAGAAAGAAAGGAACTAATGCTGTTACGGCCAAATTAATTATGTGGCAGCGTCCCTCGTACCACTTAAAAATTTCAACCTTCTGTAAACCACTGCATAGCGAATCACGACTACGTGGCCTCCTGGGTAAGCAATAATGGGTTTTACAATCCTGGGCTGATGCACAACTGAGGTATCCCATTGTAGACCTATTAACTAACTCAAATTGTACCTCAATCTAGTAACCATCACCATGTCTACCCATGACTACGCGACGCTGTCTATACGCAGCTGCGACCTATGAATATTAGGTTACCCATCTTCTCAATGTCGCTGAAGCCTCCAAAATATATTTGGCCATGCAAGGGAAACCCAAGGGTTAGACGAAGGCTTCCAATGACCTTTATCCATGTTGCTACATGTTCATTCCTTGGCGCAAATGTGTTGTGTTGGTAGAAGACAACGTCAATTAACGATGGAGCTCTATCAACCAAAAACCAGCTGGATAAAGATATATTTTAGTGAGATGAGAGGATACTCGCATCCGCAAACAAATTCTTGTTGTATAGCGGCATATAAAACCACACCAACACATATGTTAGAGCGCGCTTATTTGATAGGATAACAAATGTTGGATATAAACACTGATCTCGTTCCAGATTTGTTGCACTGCGGATTTTCAGGTACTTATGATAAAAAAATACGTGAGGACAAATCAATAAACAAGCAGTAATTCTAGCAGTTGGTTCGGGTACAAAACTGAACATCAGAACTCTTCCGGGGTGATATTAAATGTCGCAAGGGCGGAGCCAAGAAGAAATGATCGAGGATCATTCTGAGAATAGCGCGCGGTGAGCATAACTGAGGAGCCTAGACGTAATAAAAGCCTTTTTAATTAAAGCTCCGTCCCCAAAGTGAACAAACAAACATGGAACGAGGTGGCGAGGGTCAGCTCGCATGAATCAAGGATATGATTTACACTCATAATATATGCACATCATCTTTATAGTCCTTACTACGACCGTTATTTTTCATTGAACACATCCGCTCCGATTTTCTACATGCAAGGAAGTGAACGTGGTAGGAGTTTTTTCTTCTCTGGCTTCTAGAACGACAAAGGGCTCTATCTAGGATATGATTCTACGATGTGCAGTGAGTTGGGTGAACGATAAGGAGAGGTTCCTGTAACAGACTTCGATTCTTATTTGCAACGGCATCATTTATTTTTGACCAGTGTATAACAAATCCGTTAACATTCATCATTTCACGCTTTTGTTGTTCCATCCTATAAATAGATAAAAATGAACAAAACAAAATATGGAATGCATAATCTTAGATGAAATACAAGCAAACACGTCTGTATTTGCCCTCAGTGACACCTTTTTTAGGAGTTCTGGGACAGATTTTGACACTACCTGGGCATAGAATCGCAACCTTGTCAAAAGTTGATTGCCAGTATGCTAACAGTCAATTGCTTACTAGCTCCATAATCACTGTACAATCTTGGGTCTTATTGTTGATCTAGTCTTTTCTGTTCGAAATCCACTTGGTCATCCACTCGTTTTCCCAATGGTACTGGTTGTTGTTTACTTGATGTTCCATAGAGTGGCTGCTATTCAGTTAGTCATGGAGGACGAGACTGGTGGAATCACATTCATTGAGTTCCTCTCCATTCCTTGCTTTGGCCCAAAGTCCTTCACAAATTTTTTTGCCTCTGATTGAGATTGTCATAAAAGTCCTGATATGTAGCGTCAGTCCAGCCAACACGGTGTTCCGGACCTAGATCTTAGTAGGGGAGCTTTGAAGCTTCCGCAATAGGAGAACGACGTGAACATGGAACATATTTATTTTTCTTTTCCCAAGATGTCTGTCGTGTGGACGAAAGTTTCTACTTTAGTTGATTCTTCATTGAATTTGAGAGCAGTTTGGGCACATTTGAATAAATAATTAAACGAATAGAATAATGAGACAAACGAATAACTACATGTCCAGAGACGTGATCCAGAAACATTGCAGTCATAGTGTTAGCCTTTTCAAAACTTGGATATTTACATAGTGGCAAGATTCCTTTTTGAAAGTGATTGAAATTAGACAGTTTAGGATGGCAAGTGTTTGTAAAAGCAGGTTCACCTCGGATAGAGATGGGAATCAGGTTTAAACCTAAAATAGATGAAGTGCTGTGCGGAAAACGTGCCAAAAAATGCAGTTACATATATTGGCAGTTGAACAGATTGGAGTATGAATTTTCCAATTAAAAATAAAGTTCCGAGAAGGTAAATACCCTGCAATCACGGACAATTCATACGGCTTTCTTGAAATCGTGTGCAAAAGTGCTCTCATTCCCGAAGGAAATCATAGTTTATGTGAGCATTATATCGGGGATTTACGTGCAGTTATGGCGGTATGTTGCTTGAATCTGAATGTAATGTTATACGTGGAAAACCATAATCAAAGCTTATATGGAAACCGGTGGACTGATGCACATAAGACTCATGTATTACACTGAAAACATAAACGATTTTGATCATAGGCGACTTTGTTTATGGTCAGAATGCTAATAACGAGACACTGTTATACCAGTTTTTCACTTCAGAGCTTTCGCAGCATAATTATAAGGGAAACGACGAGGTTGTATCGATAAGCACCTCAAGCGCTAACACTGGTCGGCAAAAAGGGGGTTCATCTATGGGTCAACAATGCATTCCTAGAGTGACCTGCTTGTCTCAAACTCACCCTTGGACCACATGGATGGTAGTAGACCACGTCTAAACCACGTTGGCACGGGATCTGCGTATAAATTCCCTCGGGTTTTACAGTTGTATTGCCAAGAACATTGGTCAAGGTCACTTCTATAACCCCAAGAGAAAAAAGCCTGTAGAAGGAGGTACTTACCGAAGGCTTGACTGATAAGAACAGAGCTTATATGTATACAGAGCTTGTGCAATAAACGAAGAACTCCCAAGTACCAAAAAGGGAAGAAGAGTTAAAAAAATTACTTAATTAATTAAAAATTAATTAAAAAAAACAACAATTACTAATCAGTGCTTCTGTGCTTCTGGAATTAATGTTTTTTGACAAATTTATTCTCGAAATTCTAGCGTCCGGGTCGCCAAAGTTGCGGAGAGTCCAGTTTTTGTCCCCCCCCCCCCCACCTCCCTCCACTCGCTTCTCTCTCTGCCTCCCCTACCTGCATCTTTTACCGTGCGTGCTGAATGCAAAAGCATAACTTCATGCGGAAATCATCAACGAAGCGTATAATTTTTCTGGGCAAAAAAGATATTGCTTGCATAGATGGGTGTAAAACTTGAAAATATTTGTTTTCCTCCTGACATCAAAAAGGTGTTCAAATGCAGCCAAGAACAATGCAGCTGATGAATTATTTATAATTCCAGTTGATTTTGTTTTAGTTGAATTTGTTTACCTTCTTTCTGGATTTTGGATTTTGGAGCTAGAGTTCGAATAAAAATGAAGTGAATTACACGCTGAGGTCGAAGCAATAGAGCTCTTGAGTAAAAACTGTTTCTATGGAATTCTGCTTTGATAATCTAGAGAACAAAAAGCCTCTAAACATTTGCCAGTTTCTGCTTGTAATTATTAGAGGCATTGAAAGATCGGAAATCTTGGGTGTATCTCTTCGAAAACCCTTGGGATTCCACTCGGAATGTTCAGAACGATGAATTTCAGCCTAAATCCGGAGAATTGCAGAGAAAAAAAAGTTTAGACGGTGCCGTAATCCTAGTTTAAAAGTATTTTGGAGATCATTATGAAGAATTCCAACCGATCGGGGTTTCCTTAGTGCGCGAACTGGCCCCAAGCGCTATGATAATGATGTGATAATGATGTGGTTTGAAACGTGATTGGCTCACGGTTTCTGCTCTTCTTATCCGCTGTCTTTTTACCTATTCGAACCTGCCAAAATTCCTCTGGGGTTGTTTCCTCTCTTTACCTTCTGTATGAAGGGTCACATTGTGAATTACCGCGATGTATGAATAAATAAATAAACAATCGAGCGGTGAATAGTCCTAGTTAACACATTAGTTTCATCTCTGACAATTCAAAAAAATATAGACCTGGATATAACCAGTAAATAAGCAAAAGTCATTGGTAGAATAAGGAGGGACCATAAAGGAAGAAGAACAAGAAATAAGGGAAAAGTTCCGTTTCGCTCCTTGCTTCAAACGGAGGGAAGGAAAAACAGCAAATGAGCTTCACTCGGAGCTCCTCAGTAAGGAAGAGAGCTTCACTTCCATGGCAAAAAAAAAAACTGAGGATTTCGTGCCAAATCCTTGCGTGACATCGGACAAATAGCTCCATGCATCGAGTGCACACGCAGATGTGAATAAGAACACGAAAAAAACTTCAGGTGCATTGTTCTTGGTTCTGACATAGTAGTAGAGTAACTGCTCCTAGTATCCTACATATTCTTATCCTCTTCGTGATGGAATCAAATTTTGCAACATACTATGAAGAATTAGGAGGATTTAGAAAATACTATGAAAGATTTGAAGACAAAAGTACGTTGTTGCCTTTCTTCTAAATCTGTACCTGTATCCTTAAGGAAATTTGTCCAAATTGCGGAGGAAAAAACAGAAAATGATCAAGAAAAGTGATTGGAATTTAGCAGAAAAATTAACGGGATTGAGCCAGAAATAGTAAAATTCGCTGCAGAACACACACAAAATCAGTAGCGGGAGAATTTGCATAAATCTAGTCAAACATATGAGAAAATCGTTATGTAACAGTTCTGATTTATAGCAGACCGAATGTAGCCGCGAGTTAAGAGAGATACAATCCACAAGGCGAAAGGATTTACACGGAATTTCCCAAAAAATAAAACGAGTGTTTTTGAATTTGAATGATTTGTGTGAATTTGCAGGGAATTCCAACCGGTGGAAATCGGATGGACTTGGCAGTAGTCACAGATTGCTCAGTTACAATATTTGCTTATTTAGTTTTTCGGTATAACAAACTTTTCAAAAATGCTCCGAAAAAAGATGACCAGGAGCTAGAAGTAAGCAAATATTCGTAAACTAAAACAGTGGAAAAATAGAATCCTTAGGGGTATTAGGCTTGCTTCTATGGATGGTCATTCTTGGATACTGAAAAATCAACGAATATTCTGGGGGATTTCATGAGAAGGCGTTAGTGTACAATCGCAGAGCAAACAATGGGGACAATCAGTGGAAAAATATGCAAAAAAAAAACTGAATAAATAACGGAAAAATAAGAAGAGAATTTCCAAGACGTGAGACCTTTCGCTTGAAAAGATTTGAAGAAGGGGAAAAATAACCGAAAAAATTCTGTAGGAGCAACTAGTACTTAGAGATGAGTAGGGAGTCACGAGGCGATGCTGGACAACTGCACTTTCGTAGACTCACGGTTTCATTGCAGTCGCAGCAAAAACGAAGCAGCTGCATCAAATTTTCGGAACGATCACGGCGTGGAGTGGAAGCGGCTTTTTCCCTTTTTCCTGGATGAACAACACAGCTGGCCAGGATGAGTTTACAGCTCCGTGGAACAGTGTTGTGACTGCACTGCACTCTCCATACATGGTATGGAATGAGATTAGGGCACTTATTGAGCGAGCGATGATGTTGAAACACAACAAATGGCATCCGATAGCAACACGCTGAAACGGAGCACGACACAGCATGTGTCCGTCCAGCTGATTTGAATAGTGCAAGTCAAAGGACAGAAATGTGTGCGTGTGGTCTCTATGCCATAACCATGGCATCCCCATATGGTCCATGAATATTCACTGACATGTGACGGCGTAATGTGGTGTTTGACAACGTTTGTTCTGCGTAAATATTCCATCTCCAGCTGTTCACATTTCTATATTTCGACCTTTTTGTGGTTCTCACCCCCGAATCCGGAAGAAATAAGTGGGAATAGCGTTTGTGTGGGTAATTTATGACATAATACACGTATCCAAAGTTAGTGGAGAAAAGTGCTAGAATAGAATCTCTGCGAGCGCTGCTGACGCATTCATTT
>KN728989.1:3541-15452 GCA_000816745.1 Ancylostoma duodenale
GAATTCTTTTTAAAGCTGAAGTGGGTAGATAATGGACGGAACTGCAACAGTTAATGATTGATGAGGTCTGGCTATTGAGAGAGAAATTATTAATGAAATACTAACATAAATCAGCCATCCGTTTTATAATAGAAAAAAAGCCGACAAATGGACAACCCGGGGCATAGCACAAGAAATCGTAAAACCACGACAGCTTATCAAGTTGATGCATCCTCAATCTTACACTAGAGAAAGGCTGTATCAGGTGTCGTATTACCTGGCACGAAAAAAATGAGGCAATGAATTTCTGGCGAAGAACCTGCTGCAGAGCTGTAATGCTGCCAAGACAACGTTTCGACCTTGGAAAGTCAAGTTTATGTAGGAAGTGAGACCAGTGGTAATTTGATTGTTAAGTACTCTCTTATGACTCATAATCAAACTAAACTTGACTAAGTAAACCCAGCAGACTGGAGGATCTAGCCAGCAATGTTTGTCATGTTTTCAGAGTTGACTACGGAAATGCGTATGCAGCGTATTTGCAGAGGTTTTTGGAGATCTCGTAGTTGTAGGCGTAATGAGGAGGGGGAGAATGATGGTGGATATCGCTGAAATATTTGAAGTTCTCACACTTCAAAGTGGGAACAGAGAGAGAGAGGGAGAATGTGTGTGGGCGCCGGGGCTAAATTTGAATAAACCAAAGAGGGTACAATAGTGACCCTCTATGAATCATTCTGAGGGAAGATCATTGAGTTATTACTAAACTGTTAGTGCTGCTTGAAATACTAGACCACTCCACATAAAATATGGAACTGGAGCAGCGTAAGACATTAACAGGAAACCAAGTACTACTGAGTAAAGCTCAAGAACCAGAATAATCCTTCATAAAGGTTTCTATGAGATTACTCAACAATGACGTCTAACAATAGTATGTATTTCTGAAGGCAAATAAAGATAAATAAAGACTTCTAAAGGCAGATAAATGAAGATATATAAATAAAAAAGATAGAAATAGTTATTGCGTGACAACAACAGAACCTTACGTATTCTTAAAGTATGTTGAGAGTACGAAAGCTGAAGCATGTATGATGCCGAGCTGATCTCATGCACAAGAGGGTCCATCTTGACCGTGAGGGCGCAGACCGCAAAGCAAATACATGAAACGAATCCGGATATGAACGAACGTAGAAAACATGGTGTGATTAAGAATCCACTCATGAAATACCTCTTAAATAACAACAAGCTTAACTGGATAGGATTTTCAGAGAGCAAAAGTAAATGGCGTAAATTCAACAAGTGTAAGGTACAACCTATGACAGTAATAGTGCTACATGTGCAAAATATTCTTGATAAAAATCAAGTGCAAGTGGTACAAGGTCAAATATCACATAATGAATTTAGTTCGATTAGGGACGACTGACCACTGAGTACCTTATACAAAACAACGGATGAAATAGTAGAGGAAAGGTACAGAAATGTTAAATCCCTCCCTGATTTCCAGGAATAAGCTTACAAGTGTCAATGTGGATTTTATTAGGTAAAAGGACACATTGCCAGAGTACGTGTACATCTAAAAATAATGGAGATGACAAAAACACGGTATGCTTGAGATTACGAAACTTTGCAAATAATAATGCCAGATATTCCAGGTTTGCAAGTATTAAACGCGGATTTTGACAATCAATGCACTCGTCATGCATTAGGCTGCACTGAGCCCTGGTATATATGTATGAAAATATGTATGTTGCCCAAAAAAAAAAACAACATTCAAAACCGTATATATTAACCACAGTGAAAACAATGATTTCATAATTTTTATCGATTTGAAAAAATACCTCCATAACATGACAGAAAAAGGCCGTCTACAGCGCACTCTGGCAAAAAAAAGGATAGAAGCTTTTCTGCACCCACATACTACGGGTGATAACACGCGGAAAACTGATAATTTCGAACGAGAACACTCGGGTTTCAATTGAGGATACAAGATTTAAGCGCCTTGGAATCTAAATTAGTGCACGAAAGACAGTGAATGAAAGGCTTCTGGTGACTTTCGTTTACACTTGTGAAAAAACCTGATTGTTTAGACAGAATTTTCGGCTATAGACAGCAGAAAATGTGCTCTCAAACAAAACGATTCCAGAAGCAACCGGCTGTGCTTCAGAGATTGAGAGAAGCGAGGAAATTTCCACGAAATCAATACTCACCTAAAAATTCTTAGCTAGGTCTACAAGCACCAACAATTCGTATCAGAAAATTCCTTTAGAACTTAACTTGAAGGTGAAGATCATCTGTACAATGTGCTGTTAAACAAAGAAAACGTATAGATTTCAAAAAAGTTAGGACTTGGAAGTACCAGATTCCTTTCGGAGTATTAGGGTGAATGATGAGACATATTCACGCACCCAAATTCCATCTAATAAAAACTTGGAAAGATAGAAGACAAAATTAAATTCGGAAGGCCTGGAAAAGTTATAATTTGCGAATGGCCAGCATCGGTTGAAGGCACTTCATCGTGTGCACATCTGCTTCTGGACATATGAATTCACAGCGCGTCACCATCAAATTGCTAAATGCTCAGGTCTGATCAAACAGAAATTGAATAGAAGTGAAAGGTAGCGATTTTGCTCGGGAAAAGCAACTTGCAAAGACTTTCTATATCTAGTTTGACCTGTTATTGCAAAATTTTCACTTCTTTCCCAATTTCTTCAACAAAAAAAAACCTAGATCTTATCGGAATCAGTGCTTCCCAACACCTATATTTACTAATTGTTCTATATGTTTTGACATATTATTAAACAATGGCGAATGTAAAAATAACACTTGATAAGTCGGTTAAAAATGCATGAAAATGAAACTTTAGAACAGTACTGCAACGCTTTGCAGTTATAACGTCCTTGTCAATATATCCAGTTTTGAGATCGATCAACCTATTATAACACAGTTGAGCTAAATTTTATGAGCTCATGGTTCATTCGGAGATGGAGGGATGGAACGACCCTCTTCCAGATAAATTTCCGAATGATGCCATGAAAATCGCGGAACTAGAGAGGATCCAGTAACACAGAACGCCCACTTCGTTTTATCGACTGAACAACACCGGCCATGCCTTTCATAGCGTTTTTTTTTTTGTTTGCAAGCAACGTTCAATGTCAATTTGTCCGGATTGTTGAAGACAGATTCTGTTAATAAATGTCACGTCGAACTTGCAAGCGTTTGCACACAAACGTATCGTTGAGTAAGTATTTATTCATATAATTATTTATTGATACGTCACAATTGATATGTGATTGATACCAGCAACGGGTTATAGGACAAAAAATGGGTAAGGAGAGTGTTGAGTCCATTTGGAAAGCTCATAAGGTCTTTCTCAGCGAGAACAACCACATTTTGCTGAGTTATACTGCCAAACGTTATCAGTATTTTTTTTCTTAGCACATCTGCAGTTGAAATGGTTATGATTCAAGAACAAAGAAGTACTTACTCCTTCCAAATACATAGATATTCTGCAATCAGCTCAGTATAGCAATGTTATACTCTGGAACTTCCGCCAACAAGCCGCTCGTCGCTCACCTACTCCGGTCACTCAGGATTTTTCTTTCATCTCACATTACAAAGCTAGTTAATATTGTACTTTCTAACCAGAATCCTTTTTTCGAACCAGAAAGCTGCTCGCTGTTCCACCTGGTTGAGTGTTACTTCACATGAAAGTGGATAAATTTCGGAAAACACAGCGACAGCCGCTTCATCGTTTCATTGTTCTGAGATTTTTCGTTCCGTTTTCCCAACTTATTTAGCCATCACCACTACGGATAACTTGATAGATAACTTGATACTCGAATCAATAAATCTTGGTCATACGTTGCGATGAAAACCTGCCTACTAACATTTTCCTCCGAAAGCAGATAACTCCTACAACAATCAACTCCTTCAATTACTGGATTTGTTCCTATCCCTGTTTACAGTTGCGTAAATAAACATGATACGAACGAAAGAAACAAAGTCGACGCAGTGTGAAAGGTGTTTCTTCGGTTATCGATCCTACTGAGAATAAGAAAATAGAAGTTTACACAATGCTTCGGAATGCGCCGCAATGGCAACACCCGTCTGCATCCAAACCCGAGATTCTCACCATAATGCGACCAAGTAAACCAGTGGAGTCAGCAGTACATGATGGAAGAACAGCTGGTGTGCCCCGATGTGAACTGAGAAGCAACTTCATACCTTACTAGTCTCTTATCACTGTGCAAACTATCCAGGAACAAATCGCTAGGAAAAAGTCCTTCAATGCCCTTGTTTGTTTCCATGCTCTTTTTATTCCTGCCCCTCACATGTGGACAGTTCTCTAGCTTCTGGCATGAGCCACATGGAATGTAGGGGAAGCCAGATGAGTGCACATCCATCCCAACAACTTTATTGCAGTTTCATTCTACGCGCATTATCTTTTGATTTTGAATGCAAAGTGAGTAAAGAGCACATCGGATAACGTCGAAGCGTAAGAATAACTATTGACTTCGAGTTATTTTTTTTTATTAATTGTAGTTATCATGGTTCTTCTAAGCACGCATTTAGGTCCGGACGCATCCTTGAGGTCATCCAGGGTAAACGTTGACGATGGGTAAGCTTTCGTGATGCCAACTCGTTTACTTTGGGTAATCTGAATGATGTAGGGGTATTTAAGGTAATCGTCAGCTAAAACGGTTAGAATGCTGAGGGCCGCAGTAGGCCATTGTTCTGAAGAACAATATTTTGAGTTAACAAATGATGTCACGTATACATAGCATCTTCTTTCGTCACCGTGTTCCACTACCCATATGCCGTCTTCTACTCTTCCAGTCTTCGTTCCATATACCGTGCCCTTCTATTTTTGCCCTGCACACTCTCACCGACGCAACAATGTGAGTTCAACTGAAGTTCAAGGCAAAACAGGTACATTTGCAGATACAGGGTGGGTGCATTTGTTGGAACCTCTTGCTCGAAAAAGAATTCTGTTGTAAACACCAGAGTATAATCGCGGCATATGCATGTGGAATTAGACTTTTGTTTGCAGAGAGCAGATGCAGTTCCCATTCGATTGTGTTGTGCTGAAGTTTTCGTCAAAATATTTACAATACCCAATTTAGTGAATCCGTACTTATTTTGATGTTTGTAGCTGTACTGATATTTCATCATCTGCGGCAGCTCAAAAATCGTTTCTATTGCTAGAATGACTCTGCATTTCCAACACTAGTTCACCAATTCGCAATGTTTACGTAGTTATCATAATTATACTGAAAGCCTGAACTGACTTAGGTCCTCTGTTTTAGATAACATTTGTGTTATTGCCAAAAAAAATTGTGGATGCAAAGTTCTGGATTTTTTTAAATGTACAGGCACAGAAATCAGGAAGCATTAGTACCTACGGTTTCAACAGCATGCGGTTTTTCTATATTCCAAAACTATCATCCAAAAGAAGCAAGCTGCTCAAAATATCATTTATTGACAAATAATAAAGCCAAAGGTTAACAATCGTAAGCGTATCTATTATTAATCAACCCGCAATTCAGACTTATTATGATCATTATCTAAACTTCCATTCTATCCGGCACAGTAGTGACAGGGGCGACCAAGTTGTCTTTCTTGGATGCATTGTGTGAGCAGACGGATTTCCCCCGTACTGTTACCTAAAAAAGTAGCATTGAGTAGATATAACTTGTTGTTCAAATCAGCAAAGGTTATAAATGGCTTACCTCTAAGAATGCTACCAGTTCTACTATACAATACATAGTAATAGTTGGCCATGTCATTATAAGATGGAATATATTACGAATAAAACCGGTTTTGTCTTTCGTTCCAGCTGGGAACACCTGCAAAAAATGTGAAGGTGGGTGGTCCGAATGTTATTGTTTGGCATTTGTGTAATTCTCAACAGAAAATTCCAATGGCTCACCGGTTCACACAAATAGTTCACCAAAAACACGCAGAAAAACCATATATATTGCAATCCAAGGAATCCAAGCATAATCCATGTAAATATGTCTTGTGACGGGATCACCAAACCCCAAACACCATGGTTAACGGCGCTTAGCATAGCTGGTGTCTGAAAAGTTGATATCAAACGAAGTTAGCAACGCTTGACTGCTTAAACAATGGAAGAAACCTACCACAAGTGGAGCTACTATAGTGTATACAGATGCAATGCAAAGAAGAAAACCGTAGTAGAAAATGAATTTGGCAGCAAACGAAAACGAAACCAATACTGGGAGGCGGAAGAACTTGATGACAAAATAGTGGAAGACCTAAATCTAAGTGGAATAAATGTAGAATAACCCGGCAGTCGAAGAAATAAGCCGGATTATGACCACACCTCTGCAGCCCCTATCGTCCACCTACGAACCTGTCGGGCCCATTCGTACCACTCGTCAACATAGTTCTTACCTATAACAATTTAAAAAATATACTACTCACTTAATTCAGCGCGAATAAGTGCACAAACTATATGAACCACTAATTAAAACTAAAATTTACCGCTGGTTGGACCACTAAGTGTAGCCACAGGAATAGCGCGTATTACGCACTTTCGTCGGACAGCTAATGACCATCTGATTAGCGCAATGATATCGTCCATCTGGAACATCCTAGCTTAAACTTTCGACAACTATTCTTGAGATGTTTCAAAAAAATCGTCTGTTATATTTCATGGAAATGGCACGAATTTATTAAGTAGGGCTGGCCTATTCATGGTTAGAAGAACCTCTGGCACTCATGATATCCTCCTCCAATTGGAAAAAAAAAACATTTCATTGGTGTCGTCACCATCTGTTATCCAACTATGAAAGGTTCCTTAACGAGACGAAGAACATAATAAGCAGCGCTGGGGTCAAAATAGGGCGGCTGGCACTAATATTGGACCGTCAGCTGCTGAGCCATTTTTTCTTTGAATTTCGTTATAGAGAAAGGAATAGTGCTGCGCAGTATTGTAGCTTGTCAATCCATAAGTCTATGAACAAAGTAATCCGTGGAGTCCACAGATATGCAGTCTTTTACAGCGTAGGAGAGCAGTTAGACCGAGAAAAGGACGTAAAAACACAAGAATATTATTTGATTTGACCACTTGGTTACCAAGCCAGCAAAGGCTAAGAGAACCAACTATTAATGAAAGGTCTCTGAGTAAATGTATCAAACAAGTCCCGATTGTCGTCTTGAATTTCCGTACAATAATAGCACCTGGATGTAAAATTGCCACAGCTGAGCACGACACAGGTAACAATTTAGGCTCTTTTAACATTTTCTCACAGAAAACAGCACACCACCACTAAGTGTGTAGATAATATCGCAAACTTTGCTTACACTTTCAACAAATTTCGATGGTTTGCTTGACCAAGACGCTTTCATGTTTAACATAAACAGAAACGCTCCCACGCTATTTACAAATATTTGACGGCGATATTCCGTAAGCAATTGCTTCATCAATTTGCAATGACGTGGGGTGGCTATTCTTAGCAGGTTGCGCATAGTTTTCGACAAAATTGCCAACGTGAACTTCATACGTCAACAAAATCTGTTTTAACTGTATTTGTTTTGGAATCGCAGATCTAGGCCACATACAATCGCTCGCACTCTTTCCTATTTGTTACCAAATATCATTCAGCAACGGAATACTGAATCATACTGCTGATAATTCGCTCTATGAGGCTCTTTAAAGACCATTAAATATGCGCAGCGAATGAAACACTGCTCTGGTTGTTCCTGATGTCTGCTCCATAAATCGTTTGCACTCACTATGACGGCTGAGAAGTGTACACTATTTGGGTTGCAAAAGCATTCTGCACCCTAATTCTAGACGTAATACCTGATATCCTGGGTGAGTGTATTCACCAGCTTCAAGTAATGGCAATGTCAATGAGAAGATGCTCATTGTGTTGATATTCCATGGTATAAGGTAGCCCATCATGAAAAAGGCTCTGAAATGTAAAGTGGTTAGCTAATCTCCAGGAATCACTGAATAAATCATCTAATAATAAAAGTTGGCCCCGTGCAGCCAAAATTTTTATAGGATACTGACCCTTACATATTCGAAGACAACTTTACCATACCTTAGCAAACCAGTAACCCTCACGAAGAAAGGCGATTTATCCAGATTAATGCAATAGAACAGCGGTGACTGCCAAACGGTAGATTGTCGCTGCTGCAATGTAATGGCATATCGATCAAAACTGGTAATTTTTTTGAGTAGATCCAATCGCACTTTGGGAGTGAGCTTCCAGTAGTCCTCCTCCATCGCGTCGAAGTACCTCTCCCCAAATATAGAATCACAGTCGCCAGTTGTCACAAGCAGCTCCACCTTGTGGTCAGACTTATCCAGAGGGTAACCCTGAAGTGCCCATTTCTACACAAAGACGCTAGAAATCCTCAGGAAACAAACCTTGTCCAGCCTTAGCTGCTTGATAGCTTGACGGCAAGCATAGTTAAAGTTTGAGCATTTGCCTAAAAGGTATTTCAATAAGATCCAAAAGGGTGGAAGTGGTGAATTTCTCAAATTACCAACCAGGAATGTCGCCAGGAAGACCTTTAGGGTGGAATGTGACTATGAAACGATCAAACTTGGAGTCATACTTCTCGTGCAGAAGCCTTTTCTTCTGGAAGAAGAACTACTCATACTTTTACAAAATAATTAGAAAATTTCGTAGCTTCACTCTAAACACTACAGAATTAAATGTGCGACGAACGATGGCTACCTCTTCCTTTTCAGGAGTGCCTCCTTCCATGCCAACCAGACAGGTGATCTTAAGCTTGGCATCTGGCTGGGATGCTATGCTGAAAAAATAATGGGCTGAATAAATGCGTACTAACCATGTTTACAACATCAATGTCTTACCTGTCCACAGTATCCATAATAAGTTGCAGCGGCTCCTTGTAGATGCAAATTCCTACCAAATGCTTTATTTCTACCTTCTCTGGATTATAAACCTGAACACAAACATACAGCCTAATAACAATGAGCATCTCGGAATTCTGTGAGTACAAACCTTGCTCAGATCAATTTTGTGGGAAGCATAACGTCTAAGGCGCCATGTGTACCGTAGCGCATTGAAGACGGCGATCATCCACAGGATGTGAAGAACTATGCAACATATGACCACGATTTCTAGAGCAAAATCCTGCAAAGAAAAGCTGCTAGACTTCTCCAGAGCAGTAAAAAATATTTAAAAAACCTACGTTCAAGGCAGGAATAGCGGGAATCCAAATAGATGACGAAATGAAGAAAAATATCAAAAATGTGAACAGCAGATTCCATCTGATGTAGTGATTCGCTGGTTTTGCTACCCTACCCGCATACGATTCGAGCCTAGAATGGTAATTAGATTAATTCTATTTGATACCGTGGATGAATTCTATTCTAAACGGTCGAATAGGGTAATTATTCCCAGTTTATCAGAAAACTGAGGAAACTTAAGATTAAAGTACGAAGCAAATCATTACTCTAAATATTTGGTGATTAAGAGCGGTGGCTCTTGTTTGACTAATCTGCAAACAGGTTTGTTCGGAAGATGCGGAAGGATAGCTAACTACACCAAAGTTACTGTAACATCATAAGACATGATAAGCAGTTTCCAGCAAAGTGAATGGCTCTGAAGGACGGAGGCAATTGTTTATGTTTTACAAATGGAACAAGACGGATGCAGATAAGAATAATAATCCCAAGTTTGGAAATGTTGCTAACCTCCTTAGGCTTCCTTTAAATCCCCTTCTGATTGATTTTTTAAACATTTCAATTTTGCTTTCCCGGCGATAAGGAGAACGTTTGGCCTCCGGCAGAGAATGCGATTTGAACTGAAAAGTTGATGATTGTTAGGCCGATTTATCAAAACCACAGTAATTAATGTGACTAACTGCTCTCGTTTTGATTGGTGGATCCACAGAATCGATCCGGATCTCTGTCAAATCATCAGGTGTAAGACTTACGTCATTCATCCTGAAATAACGACAGATGATGCAGATGTACCCTGCATAGACAAAGGGTAGAGGGCATCAATAAGGTGGTAATATTCCGAGTTGGGTTAATTTGTAGGTCTTATATAGAATGCAAACGGATAGAAGGAATTCACTACAGAATGAAACCTCCAGAAGGAAGCATGAAATTCGCTTCAGCACGGAATGACGGTCCTATGCCCTCGTCATCGTCCTCCCGCCTAAATACGCAGTACTTCGAGGGCGGGCCCCGCGACCGTTGCGTGGAGGCCTAAGGGAAACAGGCTCCGATACTGTGCAAATACTGAATAAATAAGTTTCCAGCAATGAATGCGTCCTGCTAAAAGGATTTAGATATGACCAAGTAGCGATAAGCAATCAGCACGTCGTCATCTCAGCCCAGATCTGATGTTTCTAAAACATTCTTGTGTCGGTTTCGTAAGAATGACGTTCTATTAGTAAAAACTAGAGTTCAAGACGAAGTCACCGAGCCTGAGGTTTTTTTTACCTCTTCGATGAAACTCAAGGAAATCAGAGTTCTATAGATGATCCAGATGAACTCATTTCTAGTCATCTCAATATTACTAGTATTATAGACTCATTAATGGTTGTGACAAATGGGGTTTCGCCAAAATGGCAGCCGATATACCTCTTCTTCTCAGAGGTCCTCCTCGCCTAAATTGGTGCAATGGGAAGAAACATCATTGGAGATGTTTTGAAACAAGCTGCAGCTACTCCTCCTCAGAGTGATCCTTGTAATCGATATGATTCAATTTTGACCCGGAAATCAGGAGAAAAGGCTCGACCTTGTTTGTTGTACTGGTTGGTGCAGAACGAAAACAGTTTGGATGAGCAAATTTTGTACAGTCGTGCCACCCACTCGCACAACAATTGCACGGATTCGTTTGACGACGGCAATGGTCAAAGAGGAAACATAAACATCAAGAGGCGACTCATGACCCGTCAACCTAAACATCCCTACTTCGCGCTATTCGAATAAAAAGAGGACTATGTTGATGTATTGGTTGGAATGGGCCACATGTTCTTATATTCCTACAAGGAAACCGCTGAAAAGACAAGAAAGGAATAGTTGACTTACAATGCAATTCCGCTCGAAATGTGGCCTTATATGTAAAGGTTCCGATAAAGAGGAAAGCACAAACATGACCTCACTCAAGGCAGCCAACTCATCTAAGAAAACAAATTTAATGTAGGTCGTGACGTTCTTGAAATAACTCAACATTGACAAAGCATGTTTACATCCTAAGCAAACGCTAGATATGACTTTATTTGCAAGAATTTCACTCACACTTATCAAATGTGTCATCAACAATTATTCACTGTCCTGCGGTTAATATGTTTATTAATCTCAATGTTTCTCAGAAACTGAAAAGATTCTTGTTTAGTGTCTACTGTTTCCTCATCCAATGAAAGCTCGAGCAACCTGCACCAGCTCCGAATATAGACAATTTCAAAAGCCGTATAGTTTAATAAATTACTTTTCACATACCTTAACTAATTTATTGCTTCCACCCGTCACTAAGAAAATAATCGCTTATCACTCCACCATAATTTTTTTTATTATCTACCAGATTTTCCCTACAATGTTGCAACGTTCTTATTTGATACGTATTTATCACAATTAGTTTAATATTATCATTCCTGGAGCCGGAATATTTCCATACGCTTATGTTTTCTTCAATTATACCACGAACATGATTCAACTGAGAAAAATTTTGTACGAATGAAATGATGTGTACGCATAACAAATTGCTTTTGAATGCTGCGCTTGGAGAAAGTCGAGAGAAATTAACCAACCACTGGAGATAACAGTCTACACTGGGCTAGGATTCATGGATGCATAACCAAACAAACAGGTTAGCAAACCAACTTTTACGTCCTGCATTTAATAACACTGCGAAGTGTACAGGAAAACCAATCACATTGGTTTGCGCTGTTACCAATCTGAGCCCTGAGGGCCAAATCA
>KN728991.1:0-17997 GCA_000816745.1 Ancylostoma duodenale
GGTGAAGCCTCCCCTACACGTTCCCATCCCGTTTTTTTTTTTTCTACGGAATAGTTGCCCGGGATCCCTCTGGCAGGTGTTTTAGCCTGGATAATTGAAAAACGGATGTCCTTAGATCCATCGTTCCTTTCAAGCTGCCCTTTCAGGGCTCTGCTGCAGTTCGTCGTTGCAGCGAAACAGGCATGCGGTTTAAATTGCAGTTTATGCGGTACGATTGCTGATGAAAAAGAGGATAACTGTTCGCGTGCAAGCTTTGATTGCCTTAATATCTTTCCCTTTGTTGAAGGCACCTCGTCGTCAAATGCGCTAGCACAAACAGTTAAATGAAGTACCCACAGAAATTTCCCAGTTCGGGATTTTGCCACATTTCGTTGCCTGAAAGAACACAGAACGGGTCCAATGCTAGAATTTACTTAAATTTAAATTTCAAAGCCCTGGAAATCCTCGAAGTCACTGTGTTGTTTCCCGCATGTCTGGAATAGTGGGAAGTGGCTATATTGCTCAAATAGCCCAAATTTCGGAGGCATTAAAATTTTTATTTTTGTAACAAAAAAGGTAAAAGGAAACGTTCGGCAGGTTAAGATAGTACATTGTGAAAAAGCTTATCTATTCTGCGCCAGAACTCGTGATTCTTCCTCGGACACTGATCGAATTATCCCAAACGGTGAGAGGTTTTAACTGGAACGAGTTCGAGACGAATTTGTTTTTACGGTGCTGCTACCACTGCCACAGTTCGGGAGTGGAATGTCCTCTGAATCCTCTGGAAATGAATTTGAAAATGTGATTTCTGGGTGAATGTTATGTGATGAGGTTCATTAGTACGTTGTGTATACGAATCTTGCTTACTATTCGTGCAGTGAAAAAAAGACCACTATTATTCAGTTTGTTATTTAGTCCCCATTTTCATATAAATATATTCAATAGTTTTAGAATGATTCCTCGTCTGCGCATTGGTGGGAAGTGTAATAGATACCACACAGCATTTTGTTTGCTAAACACAAAATTTCTTTTGCCTTTTCTGTGGAAGCCGTGATATGCTATTACTTGGAAAAGCTATAATTAAGGAAGCACAGAAAGATGGCTAAAATTGCTTCTCCATCAAATCCATTTGCGCGGAAATCCAATCCAAGCGAACGAACTGCTGAACCTTGAGTCATGACAGATTTCCTCTTCCTATTGCAGGCTTGCAGATTAGAGCACTAAATCTTCTGTAACCAGTTCTGCATGGAAATTATTGGGAAAATGTCAGCAGAACTGTCCTGCCTGGTGTCATCAGAGCAGCACTAGCGACGGGAACATTCACTATATTTTATCGTGTAAAAGTGAAGTGGATGATTCGTTTCTTCTTCAACGTTTTCAGGGATGAGTGTTGCTTGTCGATGGTTGCAACTTCATACTTTGAGCTCTTTTTATTACAGGTAATGAAGGGAAACTAGATTAAAATGCGATAGGATCTGAATAGTTCAAAGGCTTGCATCCGTGTAGCCACCTCGATTTTGTTTGGTTAACTGAACTCCATGGGCAGCAGTTTATTCTCTGCGTTGTGTTTTTATTGTTACTTGTTTCCCGAATAGAAAGTACAAGAGTTTTGAAAGTGCAACACACTGAGCCTGAAAAGTGGCGAAAGTTCTAAGTAAACTCAAGGTTCTAATCAAATTTGGTTCTCTGGTAACCGTACTAAAACACCTGTGGCACTTTAAGAGCATGTCAGGTTATTGTCAAAGTATTCGGCCGGGAATCTCACTTGTTCCATAAAAGATGGTGGAAAAAAGTAATGCAATTTAAGTGAAGAAATTTTGAAAACATACGTTTTCCACTTTTTAGCGCTAATGTTTTACTACTTTACTGGAACCACCCCCTTTTGGCAGAAAAATCTTCAAAACGTTATCCTCGAAGACACATTTATTCGCACACTCATTATTCATAGGCAAAATGACTGTGATGGTGAGCGTTAATGTAAAGCTCTTTAGAGGCTTTTTCTTAAAAAATATAGTACAGTACGTAGAGGAAAAAAGGGGCTAGGTGAGATTATACGCAGACGTGCCCACGGACGACAATTGAAGGATACTTGGTCGAAGTGCCTGTTGGAATGAAACATGTCAGACCAGTGTGACTTATTTGGAACGTAGATCTTTAAACGGTTTTTCACACTTTGTGAAGGATATAATGTGCATATAAGGAAATGGGTAGACGTTGTTATGAACGTTGTTGTTCCTCTTTTCTAGTGATGCTGTGATCATCGGTGCTATTACGCATACTGACCCTACCCCTCCACTTAATCCACTCTTCATGGTTGCAGGGCTTTGATTTTTTTCTTCGCAAGACATTGTAGAAGTTTAGTTTGTATGCTGACCACCCTGTTGACATTATTCAAGCACTAGCACAAACGGACACGGGACGTACTTACGCCAGTTCTCCAAAACAGCTCCAATTATCTGCAGGCGAAATAAAAGTTACTAGCATCTAATCGCTGCTCTGAAAGAGAGTAAGCACCTCAAGAACAATTTTTACTAGATGCGTTCGATGCAATGCGCGTGACTCTATATGGTGAAAAGTGGATCCAGTCGAAGCTCTGTCGCAGCTTAAACGCAGATGAGACGTACTCGTCGGTAACATCACAGCAGCCGCTCGCTATTTTATCCAGGACGGGTTGACCGGTCTTCATAAAAAAAACCGTCGCAAATAAGTACGTGCCTCTGACACGCGACTGACGCACGCATCTAGTATAAATTGCCTTTTACAACACTTCACATGCGGAGACATACATATACATACTTGAAAAGGTGTCAGATAAAATAGAAGTTAGAGCTAGACACTCGGCACGAATTACCCAACTACCACTGGATTGAAATAGTGTTCAGTAGGCGAAGAAAACAGCACTGAAATTACTATTTAAAAACTTCAGATTGCGCGCCACTTTATGTGTTTCATAGCAAACCGGCGCTTCTACTCATACTCATCCATCCTCGTTAAGTTTTTGTGGGTCATCTTGCAGCACAGCTTCATTGTAAAATAACGGCTCCCTGGTCTTGGTAGGGCCTAAAAGAAATTCGTGATAGAACTTTATTACCATTTATTCGTCGAGTCTACTTACTGCAATGTGCAGGTGGTTCCTTACAAAGCGAATTTTGGTCTTTTCCTACGTGGACAACACAGGAATGCTTTTGACAAATCTCAAACGCTCTATATTAGTCTTACTGATTTCTATCTGACTGAAACCGGTAAAATGCTCCCGGAAATGATGTGGGAGTGATACTCATTTCCCGGTAAATGCTCTCTGTATACCATAGCAGATCGCTTATAAATTACTGACGTAAATCAAGGGGTTTTTTCTGGTTTTCCGGACGTAGCTGATTAGTTAACGTTGTTACAATTATCTGAACTCTCTCCCAGCTACCACCGAATAGTTCTAGGAAGGGAAATTTGGCTGATTCTAGCTGGGCCGAATGACTTTTACTTTCATAGCATGTGCGACAGCGTAGAGAAGCCCTCTCGTGCCGACGTAGAAGCAGAAGAAGGGCGTTTTGAAGGCTTTTTTGTCTGTCATTTAGGATATTCAACACGAACTCCATTCTCAAATAAGCCATGATTTCCATAGCAGCTTCGGTCTGGGACTGCAAATACTTACACGTCGGCAGTTCAT
This sequence comes from Ancylostoma duodenale, assembly GCA_000816745.1. Lineage (NCBI taxonomy): Eukaryota > Metazoa > Nematoda > Chromadorea > Rhabditida > Ancylostomatidae > Ancylostoma > Ancylostoma duodenale. The sequence continues at coordinate 3,644 of KN728991.1, forward strand.
ATGCAGCCTGTGGCATTGGTAAAAAAAACCAGCCATTCGTTCATGGAAAAACTCGTAACATGTATGTCTTTATAGATCTTTGTAGAGCTCAAACAGAGGATGTATAAGGCAGGGATAGCCCGTGATGCATTCTTTCCGCCGTCATAGGTCCCTTTAAGGACCTTATTACGTTGAAGCAAAATACCTCTTCATGAATAGACAGAAAATTATTTGACTTGGCATGATTCAAGTGTTAAACCATCTTATCTGACTCCAACAGCATAAAAAATGAAGAATAGCGCAGTTACTATACTTTTGCGAATGGATTTGATCGCCCTGTCCCCCCCCCCCCCCCCCCTCCTTGCTCTGGGCATCGCTGAAACTAGCAGCCAATGAGTGTTACTGATGATGAAGTGCAGACGTCTTCAAGAACACCCAACATGGCTGCCAGCAAATCCCCTCAGGTAATGCACTTCTGAGTCTGCAGCCAAATTCGTGGAAGGGAACTGATGCTCTAGAATTCAGACATAATATCCTTAAAGGCAGCACCCACGCGATCTTGGGTTTCTGACTATGAGGAACATGAATAATGTGGTCAATTTTGTCAGAACTCACGTTAAAATGGTTTTCGGATGCTACCAATTTGCTACGTTATGGTAAGGCGGCCGAGTTACGCTGGTGGAGTAGATCGAGGAAGTCGATACATTGTCAACGGATTTCTTGGCGCAACTAGATAATCGACTAATTTTTTAGCTTCTATGAAGGAGAAAAAGCACAGATGGAAGGAAAATAGAATGTTCGCGACAGCAACATACCTCAAGAAAAGGAACAAAACTTATGGTTAAGTGTAAAGAGCTAACAAAGAGAAATTTGTAACATAATTGAAAATTTTAAAGCTCTGGGTAAAAGAAGCAGGCGTATGGTCCAATAACAATTGAAAGAGCGTAAATGGGAGAATCCGATCATCACAGCGTAAAACTTCTGGAAATGAACATGGAAAGCAAACGCTATCTTGGGAAAACTGAGTGAATGCGGCGGAAATCAGCTGATTCGGATCCCGCGCCATCTCATCCGCGGATACCCAGACACCAGGTCTGACTTGTTATAGCTCGGGAACGCTTATGCCTCCGGCGGTGCAACTTGCGCAGAATTACTGGGACTATTGTCCAGACTTCAAAACATCCAAAATTTTGAACATGAAGATTATCGTGGGTGCTGCCTTTAAACGAACTTCTCTTTGCAGAACCTCCGAGAAGCGTGATGCGATTCTCTTCTTCGCGGGTCAATTCAATGCCGACGACTACATATCGATAGCGATTATCGGGCCGAACATTATTTTAAGGTAATGTTCCTACCTACTGATGATGAAAGAGAAACAAGAACAATTCAGTGTCCTTTCCTAGAAATTTTCCTAGATTCAACACTTCGAAAACGTACTTTTCAAGAATAGCTCGCTTCTGAAACTACAGTTTATATTTCGTTGTACTTTAAGCTCCCAACCTCTAAAACTCGTGACGAAAAGCTAGATATCGTTCTAAGTATGCATTACATCAGTTAGTATTCTGATGCTATGTGCATATGTGGAGTTACTAAATTTAGAATCACCTGTTAGGTTTTCTGGAGGATAGCGAGCTACACACCAGGGTCAAAAACGTGACGATAGATTATCAAGGGGAAAATGGGTTTATTCAATTAAGAGGGAAGGAGGTTTGAGGGGAGAGGGTGGGGGGTGTGTGTTAGATAAGGGTTAGCTAAGCCAAACAAGGAGGATACGGAACAAATTTGTAGGAGGGGGATCGCAAGCGGCTAACAAGAGGATCTTCATGGCGGCGGCACTTGTGGATGATAGGAGAAAGGAGGTAGGAAATAGTGGAGGGGAGGAAGATGGTAGGAGGGGGAATATTCGCAGGTTTGAAAGATGTAGATGCCGTATACGTGGTCGACTTTCTAATTTCAAAGAGAATAATTCACGTCAGACCTACGTTTTTTTCTGTTATAGAAAGTCATATGATCAACGTGACCACCACGATGGCACAGTGTTAAGGGAAGGTGATAAGAGGCGGAGCGGGTCGCACGATTTAAAAAGCGCAGATGGCAACAAGCATGTTCAAAACGGCAAGCATTGGGGTAGATAATGCTTTGAAAAACATTTATGTAGCTCGGTTCCAGACATGAACCGCAGAGATGAACTCATATGTACGTACATACATTACATATACTCTCAGTCTAACACTGCTCTCAAGAACGTCATAACCATCGTGCCACCAATCAAGATGATTGAATAAACCATAAATCCTCCAAACACACATTGCGTGGTTGTGGCCAGTATTTTCTGGAACCTTATTTGTATCACAAGCCTTTGGGGCCCCCTAGGCAAAAACCAGCGGAAATTTGTGTCACAACCAAATAACATGTGAGAAAAGTTCACTACCAGATTAACTAGTATCCATTTTCCCTGTAGCTGACGAAGATATTCACTCTCTCTCCAGCAGGTTTTTTTTTTCAGATCCCAGTAAGTCTGGGAGCTCGGTCATCAACAATTTTAGGCCTCTCATTCGACATTATCTTGGTCTCATCTTCCTTATTTTACCCATCCTTTTCTAGTTTTTCTTTCTTCTTTGCACTAGCCAAGTATAGATGGTCAAAGAGCCCGACAAAACTGATCTTCTAGAAATGTGTAAGAATTTTTGCAAGCGTTGCAGCATCCGAGCACGTTTGCAGCCTCGAAGACTGGCGAAACGTCGTTTTGAGAACGCTTTAATTAAGGCACGACTGCGGAGAAGGAGCAATCGAGGACATGTACCGCGGCCCGTTCGCGCTCAACGAATGGCACTCGGTGACGGTGTGGCGGAAGTTCTGCGATCGGACGCAGATGAAAGTCGACACTCGGCCGTTGATGGTCGACTTGACGGAGCAATTTAGGGTATGCGCTTGTCGTGCATTGCACTTACTCATCTCATTATGGGTACGAAGAATCGGTAATCCTGGGATTCGAAAATTTGCCTCTGCAGGAAAGGACTAAACATACATACAGTGGCGGACAAAAGTATTGCAACAAATTTTCTTCTGTCTGCAACTTCTTTCAGAGAAGAGCTGGGCGGCTCTAATTTCTATATGTTTTGCGGATACATATGTGGTCCTGAGTCAGATAGATGCCACTTCATTTCGTGCATGAATCTCTTCGGGAGAAATTTTTTACTCGGTGAGGTCGAAATCTGGGGTTTCACGATGTTGGCAACCACCTACAAGGAAATGTTTAGAAACGGTATCTCGACCTGAATTGGATTTACTATATTAGTTTCGAAACATTTTCAACAAAAAATACGTGTTAACACACGATTCACTGGTATTTGCCAGCCTTACAAATGATCGGTCTGTCGGTAACCTTCTGCCGCAATTTCTGCCATTCCAACTCATTATTTCACACCTGTTCTAAGGACAGAGTACCTCCTTATGGAACTTCTGCTCTCTCTAAAGATGTACATCTCCACTGTGATCTCTACCCCTCCTGAAAATTGGAGATAACCCCGCTAGTTCTGTGGAAGCCAGTAGTGCACATTGCCAAAAATGTGGTTTGGATTTTTGTTTTACTTCGAGGAGTGGCTTTAGTAGAGAATCACGTTAGCTGCAGAAACTGTACATCCTCTATAAGGCAACTTATACGTACCGATCCGAATCGTGGCGATTTCGATGACTCACCACGACTCAAAATCGAGTGGTACCAATAGCCAGCAACAGCCTTTAAGTTGGCTTGCTTCGCACTCGACTCTTTCTTTCGTATTTGAAGTCAGATGTTCTGAAAACGTTCCATTTGCTCTGCTGTATTGAAATTGAACAGAATTCTCGTGCTTCCACAAGAGTAAAGCAGTAAACTCCACCCCTCTGACCTTCAGCGCAGTTCACTACACTTCAATATGGTTTAATTTACTTCCTAACTCTTCGAAAACAGGCAACTTTCAGCTTTACTGTCTACAACAACATTATAAAGAACTTGGCTCTTCTTTATGCACAAGGTTATCTCCACTTTCCAGGAGGGGTGGAGATCGCAGTGGAGATGTGCATCTTTAGAGATGGCAGAAGTGTCGCAGGGAGACACTCTGACCTCAGAACAAGTGTGAAATAATGAGTTGGTATGGCAGAAATTGCGGCAGAAGGTTACCGACAGACCGATCATTTGTAAGGCTGGCAATACCAGTGAATCGTGTGTTAACACGTATTTTTTGTTGAAAATGTTCCGAAACTAATATAGTAAATCCAATTCAGGTCGAGATACCGTTTCTAAACATTTCCTTGTAGGTGGTTGCCAACATCGTGGAACCCCAGATTTCGACCTCACCGAGTAAAAAATTTCTCCCGAAGAGATTCATGCACGAAATGAAGTGGCATCTATCTGACTCAGGACCACATATGTATCCGCAAAACATATAGAAATTAGAGCCGCCCAGCTCTTCTCTGAAAGAAGTTACAGACAGAAGAAAATTTGTTGCAATACTTTTGTCCGCCACTGTACATAGTATAGACTACGAAACTGTATATTAGTGCTACACATGCCATTAACGCTACACAATTTCATGCATCATAGTACCTATCATCTGGGTTTAAATGAGGTCATCCTCCACTAATAGTATTTTTTAGCATTAAATTTATATTAACAATATGTGTTGTGAAGGTATCTTGGCCAATTACAGCCTAGTTAAGAAAGAATTTCAAAACTCGAAGAATAGCATCAAATAGCAACGGCCCACATGTGCATGTGACCACGTGAGATTCATCAGTCTTGCAGTAAAAAGTCCAAGAATAAACAATCTTAGCGGGCATTTGGGAAATGACATCTACTTCCGACTTTTTATTGTTAAAGGGTATGTAGGTCATCTTAGAAGAATACATATGTACATAGGTGTAGTCAGTTTCGATCTAGTCGAATATTCAAAAGTTCAAAAGGAACAGAGCAATGCACCCTCGAAGAAACGGCAGGAAGGTTTACATACCTTTTTCTCCAAGGTTTTTAATCGGTTTCCAACTAATAACACCACTTTTTAGTCATATTCCAACTAATAAATAAATTAATCGGCTTTTATTCGGTTCCAGCAAGGAAGGGTACTTTGAGGGGGGGAGGGGGGTGGCAGGCATTCGTAAAGAAAGATGCGTGTCGTAAGGTACGGTTTGTGATGCTAATCTCTGTAATCTTTTTCTTATTTGCTCCCGTGAGTTATTACATAGCATCTTCCCGGCCTCGGCCAATTTTGGCTTCCTGGGGGCAAATTCTGCCGAAACATCTCGTAAAATTATCTCAATCTGAACAAGATCTGAAAGCTTCATTAACATTAAATAGATTGTACTATTGAAGAAGTTTTAGCTGTCGCTCCTAACAGAATACATCCAAGGAGCTAAGTTTTAGCGCTAAGGGCAAGCTGGAAAAACACTACGTGACGTAACGTAAACGCTTCAGAGAAGGCTTCGCAGCAGCTGAAGAAAACAAATTCGGGATATCCGTCTCGGAATGCATTTGGCAGTACACATCAGATATATGAATAGCTGAACCGGTTACACACTCTTCCATTTTAAGCTTAATGTGCAGGCGTTAAAGTTCCTTACCACATATGTATAATATGGGATATTCCCACATCCGCTGTTGTTATCAAAAATAGACAGGTGTTTCTGAACCGTAACTGATGTTGGTATGGCACTTCATTCAGCTAATGTTTTGGCTTATTCACCTTCGTCAGAGCCTTGTAAGCGGTCAAGTAGGAGCTGTGTCAAGAATGTTCTACAATGGTTTGTAATTGAGAGCTGTCTAACCATTTCCTTCAGATAGATATCTTTGATGAATGAAATTATCAGTGAACTCACTCAGGAAACAAGACATTCTGTGCTTGAAATAATAATCGTAAAGTGTGATGGAGCAGAAGTTCAGCTTTTTCCTCCATGAAGCAGGGATTAACGAAACCATATAATGCAATTTGATTTCACATAGTTACTTTGTACAAACTTATCTTTCATCGACTTCAAATTACCTCAACTTTTTTAATGGGGGAAGAACACTGTCATATAAAGACATTGTTTCTCCGTTTTGCAAAGGTTTGTGGTGACTTTTTACCAGGATTGCCAAACTAGCATGGCATCGAACTGCCTTGTGAAACCTTATGCCTACAAGTGATCCACACAGTGTAGAGAAACATTTCAACCTGAAGTCATATTTAGAGTCAAAAATCATCTAACCCCTGGGTAAACCCAGTCCTGTGTTCAAAAAATGGAGAAGAACTGGATCATTTCCTATTGCAGGAATTCAAAGAGGCCAATTTTCCGCTGTTGTTAGGTGCATGAGATTGCAGTGATTCGTGCCGCTCGCACAAGTGGAAAATGCAGATGCGCCGAAAATCAGGGCACCAAGACGCAAATGGTGCGGCGCATGCGAGCGGGTCCGGACCACTGCACTCTCATAAATCCCTCCAAGGCGAAGAAGAAGAACTAAACTTGATACGAGCCTCGTTTTTCTTGTCATTTCCGAAGTATGTATCTACCTGTAAATGGGAAGGTACCCTTTAACAGCTACATGTATGCGTGTTTTCTTTTGACGTCAGCAGAGAACATTTCCTAGGAGAATTGAAAGGCTAAACCTCAATTATCAAAAGGAATTGGATAGCGGAGATTTCTCGGTGCACTTCACATAGTAACCTATGGATTGGAGCATTCATGACAAAACTTTTTCAGCTGTGGTTACGGTACCGTAAGTAATTCAATAGAATAACATTTTATCAAAATGCGATGGTTATTCACTACTAGAAATAAATGCTAGCGTATACAATAGGGCGGCGTTATTGAGGATTACACTGTATCTATGCATGACAAAGCCAGCACAATTAACGGATAACGGAAGGGTTTCCTAGAAGGAAGAGGTGGATTTTGCTCTGGTTCGGCGCCATTTCCACTAAATTCCTGTGAAACTTCTCAGTAATCCATGCGCAGACGTAGTCCTGCCGACGACAACTTTTTCTCACTTTTTCTCATTGGGATCCTCACTTTTGCACCAGAGGTGTGGTTAAATTTTTCACTTTCTAGTGCTTCGCCTATGAAAAACTGGGATTTGCCGTCATGTAATCAGAACTTGTGTAACTTAGGGTCTTCAAAGAGTTCTGAATAACCAGTAAATTGGATTAACTGCTGCTAGGCATTAGTGCTCGAAAGCGCGCATGGAAACCTGACACCTCCACACTAATCGGTGGTAGCAGTACAACTTGGTAGTGTTTTACCACAGCATAATAAGGCGAAAGGCTATTCCCTCAACTTATCACGGTGAAATATCATGGAAAAAATGTAACTGTTGCGGTCATGAATCCAAATGCTGCATAAATCTTTGATTAGTGTTAGTGGATCTCCAGCGGATCGCCTAAGTCTCCGCCATAAGTTTGTTATTTGATCAACTTTCGGGAGGCAGGCTTTGACTTTTATGCGAAGAACATATTTTTCAATGTCGTCGGTACGTCTTGAGGCAGAAGAGATGAAAGATAGCTTGATAACTTAGAAGAGCTCGGAAGAAGAAGATCCAAGCATGTGATATCGAAGTTGACCAAGCGGATGTATACGGAGATTAAGCGAGCCGCCGAACTCCCCGCAAATGTAGAACAATGTCACTTGTTTCGTTGCGATGTAAAGAGTAAAGAATAAAGAACAAAGAATAAAATGTGGCCTTCGGCTACCCATATAGCGCATTTTTTGTTGATGTCTCTATCTGAGATTACGTGTGCTAGGTAGAGAGGCGCACCCCGAATCCACACTTGGGGGAGCTGGCCGTGTATTGATCCACGTAGGGATCAACTTCACCAAGCGCTGGGGGATTGTTTGTGGTCGATTTGTTTTCGCTGTTGTTCAATGATAGCGTATCGCTGGCTGGTTACCTTCTACATCATCCTGTAGCCCTCTGAAATGTCGGAGATATTAGAAGGGATCTGGTGGACTTGAAATTAGGTGAGCTAGCTGGTAGCTCCCTCCAAGGGATGCATTCCTCATCAACTGCCCATGAGAGCACTGCTCACAAGGGAGATGCAAGAGGCCAGGCTCTCAGATCGGAATGAAACCTATCTGGCTTAAATGTTTGTTTGAGTAGGTGCAACATCATGTATTTCATTACTGCCCTCGACTCCAATGAACAAAAAAAAGCCAAGCCTGATAGGTTTCATTCCGATCTGCGAGCCAAACCTCTTGCACCTCCCTTGTCAGCTCCATAGCCCCCTACCTCTCATCTCACAGGGCGAGCAAAACTACAGAAACATAGAAAAGGGCACGCAGAAAAATAAATGCACTACATGTTACATGGAGATCACCCAGTAAAATCAATGGATCCTGAATTTCGTTTTGCTACATCCTTGAAGTAGAGGTGCATTACTAGTGCACTTATGCATTGGTTTGATGCCCGAAAACGACCTTTAAACTCTTTAAACTCTATGACAAAACAAGTTTCCTCAAAGGCAAAACGCCTACTGGTCCACTAATACTGGGACGTTTTACTCTTCTGGAAAAAGGCAATGACATAAACAATGTCATAGGAGACGTCCATGTTGCCGTATGCGCATTTGTTTGGAATAACAGCAACATCGCTGGAAGACTTTGAGCCTAAGCAGGCCAGACGCTGGCAATTTGTCTGAGTTTGTCTGCACATCACTTCTGACGGCGACTCTGTAATTTTATTAGAAAACTATTCAGACCATGGTGTCTGAGTCAGTGCACTACAACACTATGGACACCATAGCGTTCTTAGAAAGGATAAGCTCACACCTCATACTTCTTTCTTTGACATTGTCCATAAAATTGTAGCGTTCATATGATTCCATAGAAGAAGTTTTTGTATCTCATACTGAATGTGAGTTCCCATCCTGAAAATCTTTTTTGTTCCATGTTCCCAGATCAGCGCAGAGCGCTGAGCGCCTGAATGCGGATGAATCGGCTTAGTAAGCCTTGAAGTGGTCTGGTTTCCTGCAAAACAATGCCCGCCCGATAACCAGGGCAACAGAGTATTTGTAAGCGGCAAGAGACGAGAATAAACAGAGGGTCGGGGAGTCACTAAGGAAATGAAGGATAGTTTATCTTTCTTTGGGCATGTATGCCATTTTCGGGATCAAAAAAGAAATTCTACACAAAAAGGGTTTCTTGTAAGAGTCAGAATGAATAGAGTCGTTCAGAAATGGGTAAATTATAAAATTATCAGTAGTAAATATAGCAATAGTAAATTATAAGTCACTGCCATATTTTGCTTGTTTTTAGTTCTACAAGGGAATTACCATGGACGAAGGAGTATTCGTCGGTGGTGCACCTCCGCACATAGACGCGTTCGAGAGCAAGGTCGGGACAGTGAACGGATTCCATGGCTGCATCAGGAAGGCGAGTTGGATTCGATCATATTCTGGGTAGAACCGATCAAAATACTGCATTTCAGCTCATAATAAACAACGACGTGCTTCTGGATACAGAAAATGAAGTGAACACCGCTGTGAACCTCCAGGATTTAGGTAAGAGTTTCCCTAAATCTCCAAGAGACCTTTTTTCATTTCTCAAGCACACTCACCTTAATCAAGAGTCACCTTTCAAGCTGTGGGAGCCATGATGATGAAAAAGGTATGGTACTGTACAATTTTCAGAATACTGCAACCCAATAACGCAAACCCAAACGGCGCCACTCCCAAATATCCGGGAAATCGACCTATCCACTGGAAGGCTGTACGAGCATGGTACGAAACTTCTTCCACCCTAATATTGTTAGCCAGCCCCCGGCAAAAAATGCCTCTCGAGAGCGCGTGCACCACAGCGCCGTCGCCGTCGGGGCGTGGTCGTGAGCGCCTTTCCCTCCGCTTCACATATCCTCTGATATGTGGGTGCTAATCGGCGCTCTCGTCCCTCTGTTACTACCGTACTCACTAGCATTACCGTATGACTATTACGGTATGTTTCTGGAACGACTAGTTTCGCATCGTGTTTTAGCCGAAGTTAACGCTGGAAAGCACACTTCTGAGTCGCATGTAACAACTACAACTGATTCTACAACGACTACAACGTCAGGACATGCTGTCACGAGACATTCGGGTGAGATCATTGCTTCATACTCTCTTCAGAGAAAATTTCGGACCATCCCTACTGCTTTCCAACTCATCTCCTCGATTTGACGCATGCGAAGGTCCTCTCCCTAACTTCTTTAAAGATTGTCGTGACTCATTGTGCGGATAACAATAGAAACGTAATGGCATTCTGCGAACAATTACCACAGTGTGCGCAGCGTTAGGTCATTTTGTCTTTTTTTGAATAGGCGCAAAATCGAATAAACATGGTTCGAAAGGCCCTGAGACATCCTGAGGGCCTTGTTGATCATGTTAGACCGAAACTGAGCCGTCCTTCCTGGGCAAAGTCAAGGAATAGCGGTCCTCCACTCGGGCCTAGGCCTGACGCGCGCGAGTGGTGAGTATCCGATAATCTTACTTGAAGTACTATTTTAACCGTAATTTGCATTGTCTTACCCTCCATCCAGTTATTGTTTTCAACTAGAAAAAAAAACTTTGAAAAACTCACTGTTTTCCAGCTCTTAGCTGCTACGACCCCTATGTATTACTAGCTATCTAGTGCTACTTACTATTATATTTTAGTTTGATTCAAAAAATGAGATCAGCAGAAATATAGCACCAAGCGAAACGAAAAATATCACCTCCTGGAATTCTGTCCATGGCCTGCTTCCACATGAAGCGTGAACCTCCAAATTTTGGCAATTTTTAAAGCAATTCCTTGTGAATGAATAGAAATAGGAAATCACTTGTATTCTATCCTTATTGTTAGCTGTCTCAAGGGATTTTTCTGATCAAGGGAGTCAAAATCACAGTATGCCTAATCAGCAATGCAGTCACACTTATAGATTCAATTGTCAGCGAAATCGAATTTATCACAGTGTATTCAATTCACACGCAGTATAAAACCATCGTGTATACACCATACATTGACAAATTTCCACCGTAGTCAAGGTCGAATTGTCAGCACCCTCCTTTGGAAGTTTATGCCCTTCTGTGAAGCTCACTCGGGAGGCCCTGTATGGCTATGATAGAGTGCCATGTGAATGAAATTTCGGGTTTATTTGGGGTTTTAGGGGTGGATTGGAATGGAAAAGCATCCCCTGGAATGATACTGAGAAATGGATTCGAATTATTCCATCATTTTAATATGTGGCGTGACCTGCTGCTAAGTACGAGTCCCGAAAGCTGCAGAAAATTCTAGAGGATACCCAGAAAGGTCCGCCTCGTAGTCCATGTTCTTTCTATCAATACTCATTACCATCTGAATGTACCTGTTTCTGTGGATATTCCAACAGTGATGTGCACTTTGGAATCGACTCAGAATTCAAAAATACTAAGCTTACAAAGGTTTTGAAGAAAGCTAACACATTGAAGGTATTCATTAACGAATTGGTGTTAGGAACTGTGATGCCCTAAAAAAACTATTGGTTTTAAGATCCAGACAAATTAATGACGAATGCTTGAAAGCTGATTGCTTCTTGGTCAGTATGCTGCGTTTCGAGTACGTAATTAGTAAATCGAGCCTTCGGTGTAGCTGTTTCACTCGGAAGCCAAGCGTTCAAACATTAGAGGTGCGGTGATGATGTCGATCGGACTCATTAACCGAGTTACGGTTTCGTAAAAATATCGGTGCCGTATAAGAAGTTTTGTCGCCCACCCATAAATATGTATGATTTTACAATAAAGATATTTTTTGAACGTCATGGAGCCAAAGTTTGAAATATCTGAGCAAGAACATCCTTTGTAGTCTGTCTCCTCACTCAAAAGAAGTGTTCTAGACCTAGGAACTGATTTTTATCCTTGATTCGATATTCTCACTCAACGCTGAGCATCGGATAACAAGCGTAGTCAAATCTCATTCCTGCATCATACATCATAGTATAAAGCACCGACCCCAGTGGATAGATTCTTAACAGTCAATAGCAAGGAAACCAACCACATGTTCTGGCACAGAAACTTAGCCATCATTTCCTACCATATAAGTGCAAGCAACTGCCCGAACCTTTTCCTAGGTCGCCTATGTGCTTGTTGTTTTGTTTACTTTACCTAATATGATTCTATACCGCAGGACTGAATAGTATGAATAATATGGTGAATAATTTCCACCTCAATCTCCTCTCATTCTCCATTTCCTTCCCAAAATCGAACTTATCCTCATGTAACACAGCTGCACATCACCAATGCCAGCGATGTTTTACTACACTTCTCGTCGTATGAATTAGAGGTTTGACTCTATTCGACTCTCGAATTGTCACTGTTTGAATGAATCGGATTTCGAGTGCTGATATCCAGTATAAGTCTAATTTAACTTTAACTTTAAAGATCTGAGTTATCGTGGCATCGATTAGTCGACACAAGACGGAAGCTTGAGTTAGTCGATCGACTCAATGTCGTTATTTCGATGTTGAGTCAAACGTCTGGAATGTACGTTTTAATACAAACAACATAAGTTACGAAGTAAAACCCTTTCGATTAGGTGATTTTGTCTCGATTCTGAAACAGGGTACTTATCAAAAAGCAATTTAATGTTCCGATAACGTTACTATGGCGATGAATCCTTCATCATGGGGTGTTTCACTACCTAAAGTGAGGATTAAATGCACAATACCCTCGCTAATTCCTTTAGAAAAATGTGTGCGAAGCTGGGTTTTCCGTTTCGTCCCTAAAGAGAACAAAATGGCTAGAAATTCCTTGCTCAGTTCTGGAATTTAGGCGTTTCCTAATTTGAGTATTCCGCCGCGAACGGTGCCGTCCGCGGCGAAAGCGAGGAAACTTAGAATTTCGTGGTGAAGCTAGAAACTGTTAGCCCACCTCACATGTGACTGAGGTTGGACCGATTACGGTTCTGCTCATCGATTTTATTTTGGAGTATATTGCGTTTTAACTAATCTTTAGGGATCGAATGAAAAGGGCGCAAGTTCAAGTTCGCGCGCCGAGTGTACTTTTTTTAAAGAAGTTAGCAAGGGTATTGCGTCCCAGAGTTCGCCGATTCAAGAGGAATCAGAATGAACCGGTGATGTAAGTGTGATGAGCTTGTCATCATCACGATAACCATCAAAGTGTGCGGCTACGTTAAGGCAACTGTTTTTATGCCTAAGCTCTTATTATGAATGCTCCTGTGGTTAAGCCCCTATCGTTATAGCGTTGCTAAATGTCAGCGTCTGAGAACTGTAGCAATTACCTTTTCACTGATAATGGAGCACCACTAGACAAACGAACTTCGTGCAACAGTTCTGGCTAACATGACAAGAGCGAACATCGTCCAGAATACCCGAAGGAAAGGGCAAATTGCTCCTCAAGTCCATTCTTTATAGCCGTTGACGAATGAACGCATTGCTAGCTGAAATGAGACAGAAAAAACAATTCGACGCGTCTTTCGCATATCCGCTCCAATTTAGAGCAAAATTAGTCCCATACGTCGTAAACAGATGTTTTCACCTCGATCGAGGGTTTCATGACGTTTGTCACCCACCGCTCAAAGGCAACGGTCAATTTCGTAATTTTCGTAATGAAATTTCGTAATGAAAACAGGCCTTCATCACTTCTGTGACCCATGGACCATGTGATGCTTAATGTTGCGGGAAGGTTTCGGGCCTCTCGATATGTACGACAGCGAGGTTGGATACTGCCATTAAATTAACTCGGGATTAGAGTATTGGTGAGACCAGGATGTCAGCAAAGCAGCGAGAAATTGTGTGTGTTTTCTGAGCCCAAACCTAATCCTGAAAGATTCCTTTACGAATATTTACGAAGACAATCAATTATCAATTTAAGAAGGAGTTCCCTTACGGATTACTTTCGCTTACCGATTTTTTGCGGATTCTCTGTTCTGGACCCTTCTATCCAAAACATATATACAACGGTTGACCGATCTACACACAAGCAGCACACACATGTTGCCTAATAATTGGCACTATGTATGTCGTCGATGCTGATAGTTCGCCTATTCTTTGATTAGTTCTTAATCGTACTGGAACAATGAAAGTGCAAGAAAATTGTAAATTTGAAAAGAAAACAACCAGAAGTGGTAAAAATTCTCTGATCATCCTGCTTCATAAAAATCCATCATAGGATCTAGGGCAACGAATGTCTCGTTATGGTTGAAGATGTAGTGCTCGACGCCGTGTTGAACTTATTTGGAGAGAGAATAATGCATGTCTGCTCAAGAAAACTGCACTCATTCGACATTCCTTCAGCGCAGAGCAAGTGCACTTCAACGAGCACGAACTTGTCGAAGAAGTAGCCGTCTTGCTCTGAGTTGATTGGTGCAATTCTGCAGCTTAATGAGAAAAGCTGGACGCTTTTTATAGCCGCTCTAGGAATGGTTTC
>KN728992.1:0-13160 GCA_000816745.1 Ancylostoma duodenale
CATGAATCGACCAGTCACAGTGCCTTTTAACCAAATCAAAGTGAATTAGCCAGTTTTCAGAGTACAAAGTTACAGTATCACACTTCAGTGATGTCTCGTAGATTTCATTGCATTATTTGAAAGACCTACCTCATCGAATCCAAGGCGACATGAACCGTCATGTGCACGGCAATATTCTAGGATTCCTGTAGCATCTTTCCCACTCGTGAGACCCTTGAATATGTTCTCCGTTAGTGCCCAATACTACTGCCAAAGAAGTTATAGTCTTGTCTGTGCAGTATATGCGCAGCTTCTGCATTAGCCTACCATAATTCCAAAGAGGAGGTGTTGCTATGAAAAATGGGTGCAAAATTTGTGATAGGCAGTCCAAATAACCATCCATGCAAAATCTCGGCGAAAAAATACATCAATACGGGTACAAAATTGCGCCTTGATCATTTATTACTACTACGATTTGCAAGGGAACGATACTTCATTGAAGGCCTAGCGTTACGGGGTGTGCACAGCTTTGTACATCTCGAAACACTGATTTCAAAACTATTTTGATCTTGGTCCATTCTCGTCTATATAAGGATTTACGGCCATTTTTCCAAATGCACGTGATAAACAGGTACTCATAAATTAAAGTAACTGGTAAGTCAAGGTAAGGCATAGCGCAGTGGTAAGTGGCTTGGTTCTCATGGATACCTCCTAGGTTCAATTCCCCCGGAACCCAAGCTTTTGCATTTTTCTCCCACTTACTGTATTCCTGTGAAAATCTATTCTATGCAGTTTCATAAGTGTTTCTACCTGTAATCAGATATTCTGAAAGCGTGGAAGCATTTTGAATGATTCTCACTACCCTGACTTTGTTAACAGTGGATATGCTGATGGACTCACGTGAGCCTAAATTTCCAAGGATTTCAATTTTGCTGAAATTTTCCGTAATAGGGTTATTTCAAGTGCTGAACATGAATATGGTATCCATTTTGCGAATTCGCTCTATTTTTATATGTTTACGGTAGAATTAATTGCAATTACTGTAGAGAACCGAATGAAATTGTTGAATTTCGTCATTATAATGGTACTGCCATGCAAAATGATGTTCATAATCGTAATCAGCGCCTGAAACCACCCCTCTGTGCAAAATTTGGATGGATTCTGGGAGATGTCTAAACAACGCTATACCCAATGATCGTTGCCTCGTGATTGCTAGTTGTAGTAAGTGATCAGGGTGTAACTACCTAACCGTAATTTTTGCTTTTTTTTTCGCTGAAATTTTGCATACGGGCTTATTTAAGGTGCTGATCGCGAACTCTGTATCCATTTTGCACAACAACGTCTATTTTGTGGGGTTACGGGAGGTGGATGCGGAAACTGTACGTTGGGATTTACTGCACAGACAAAGCTGTAACTTTGTTCGCAGTAGTATTGGGCACTAACGGAGAACATATTCGAGATCAGCATGGTCAACTTCACATTATGAGGCACATTCCATTTTGAAGTGCCACAGACATTTGGTATCCTTACCTTGTCAGAAAATATGTGTAATGGCTAGCAGTGATCTTCCTGTATACGAGCAAGTGTATTATTTCTGCGACCACCTGCGACCCTGTACAGAAAACACTTTTATGTAGGTCGAAACCGCTACTCTCTAGGACAGATCTTTCCGATATGTTTAAAGGAAATGGGCTTGCAATTCCGCAGGGGTTCTTTTTTCAGAATGTCTTTACGGATAATGTTACGCAAGACTTTTGTGGGTCAAGAGGTCTATCTTAGAAACACCTGTGGTTTGTTAGCTTCACGCCAATAGCGCACATCATGAAAGCAGGTGAGAAAAGACGAAGCGCCACTTTTGAGTTTATAATATGAATAAAAAAAGTGTTGAAATTGCGGACTAAAAGACCAATCAGAGAAAAGTTGACATTAATCGAAACTTTGGTGGAGAATAAGACCGGACCTTGCAGTGTCTTACCTCAGGTGTCGTTTTCGAGCTTGTTATAGTAGTGAAGGTGTTGCAAACAGCTGAGGTGCATGGGAAGACATGCATTTTCTCAGCTGGGTAGCTCGTTCGCGCCAAATTAGACTGGTCCATTAAAAACCGGTTCATTGACAGTTTTAGTGGGAATCATAGAATCATATACCATGATTAAAGTCAGCGCGTGGAAAGCGCGTCAGCGCGAGTCTTGTTATTATACCAAAATCAGAAATGAGAGGAGGAACTGTCCCTGAGGTCAGTGTCGCATTCTTCCGTTTGAAATGCATGCAAAGTAAAGTGACGACTTTCTGCTCGTTGCAAGTTCTCTAAATGGTGTAGCGTGGTGCGTCATTGGATTCAAGACTCAGACGGCTACGGATGGTGCTAAGGTTTGGCTGCACCTGCTCGAAGTGATTACGGAATTACTCGCGACGATTCTTCGGGATTGCGATGCGCCTATCGCTTTCCCGACAGTTGAAAGAAAGAATTTCCTATGGAAACTGGCTCCATTCTATGAATAGGGGGCAGAGTTGTGTTGTGCTAGCGATCACCACTATTAGTCTAATCCTATTCCCAGCAGACAAGTTCCCTACAGCATTAGAAATACCCACTAGGGCTGCAATGGAAATGATGTGAGCAGCGTGACGCAGTCGCTAAAACAGCATCTCGCCCATATGTACGCAAGAGGTTTACCAGCAGCTACGCACCCGAATTGCCCTCTTTAATCTAGAGAATAATTTTTCCCGCCTACAGAGAATAATTTTTCTGCCTACGGAAAAATCTCCCTCATTAATTATGACAGCAACGTCACGGCAAACTATATTCATCACAGGTTAAGTAGTACTTATTATGATGCATTCAGTGAGACTCACGCCTAAACAGGAGAAATGTGAGAAAACAAAGGGCAGCATGATAGGAAACAAAGAGGAACGATTGATAGTTGGCATTTGAAACCATTTATGACGTTCACGTCGAGGGTTCACGTTGAAATTAGAAAATTGTGATTTCAGCGAAACAGTGAGTCAAACTTTGCATAAACACAGAGTCCGTCAACTCACATGGAAACACCCTGAGTCAAACAAGAAACGCCCTCAATTCCTCACTGACTAAAGAAACCTCAACTCAACAGCAAAGGAATTGCGAGACTAATAAACACATTGTTTTTCTCTTCGAAACAATAGAAAACCTGCGGACCGAAAGGGAAAAAACACGCGTAATCGAAGTGTTTTAATGAAGACATTATTTTTATTGTACGAACCGCCAGCAGGAAATGATGACTTCCAAGAAAAACGGTTCACTATCAGATGAGATTCTAAGAAAGGCGACGATGGAAGAGAGAAGAGAACAACCCCGAAATGTTGGGAGTTTGCAGGCACAGTGATCGGTGGAATGAGCCAGCATATTCCCTTCAATGCCGCCGAATCCTCAGGAACATTGAAGGTATCAGCTAGAAACCCTCAGGACTGCGACCTAGTGGACATCGCCAAAGTCGATCAAGTTGACCTAAACGAACAATTTCCGCGTGAATGAACTTGAATGAAAAATTTACCCATCTTAGAAAAGCCAGAGCCCGGGATATAGAAACATTGATATTGACCAGGAGAAATTAGCGCACTTCCAATGAAAGTAGAACAGCAGGTGAGATAGAGCTAAAATACGTAAAGCCAGGTGGCGGATGCTGGTGTGGATCACAAGGCACGAGAAAAGGCTCACTGCTTTGAGGACCCAGTAGCCTGATTTTTCCGTTAAAAGCTCAAATTAACCTCATCGGAAGTATGTTGCCAGAAATGTTTATATGCCGAGCACAGCTTGTCACTGTGAGTTCAAATGAAATTTTATTCAAGATAATGGTTAGGAACTGAAAATAAGCAAGTACATCTTGTGAATTTCGCTATTCATCTTCACGTCTTTTTTCTCGTATCTGGTAGGGAATCCTATACATATGAGTGGATGGCTTTCAAAAAAAAATTGTCCTCCCACCCGTCTTCCACTCTTATAATTACTTCCATTTTAAAAGCGTGAAATGTGCAAATATATGTATATTCCTCACACCGTAGAGAAAAAATGCAGATCACAACACAAATATTGAAGCAACTATGAAAACGGAGAAAACTCCTAAGTGACTGGCACAGAACGAAGCAATGTTATCGGAAGATTTTCACTCATTCCTACCCTTTGATAGATTATCATGCTATGCAATTTACATGCTGATAGACAAAGGTTACGACGCAAGTTTAATAATACGTGTTACCTGAAATGCCCGCAAGTGTAAATCTCACGTGTAGATTGTGTTAGGACGCATCACTTCCAACGATTTGTGGTGGTTCTAATACACTATCCTTTATAATAATTATCATACAACATGTATCACACATTACAGTAAAGAACAGGAATTACCTCTTGTATCACCCTTTGTTTGGCATCTTGGTTTACCCTCTCTTTCCGCCCTTCAATCATGTTACTTTACACTCGTTTCCCAGAGAGACCATGGGAGATAAGCGTGATCTCCCCCGGGGCCGACTCGCCTTCTCTTTTATGCCCCGCTGGTGGGAGGAGCAGGTCTTTTGCATGAGTCATCATGACCAAAGGTCATGACAGATTGTTCTGAGGTAAGTGCGTAAGCATGGAGGCAACAACCACATAGATCTAATAAAAACTCACAACCTAATAAAAAGTTTGTCTTAATAACAGACTTTTTGAGAAATTGTGGGAGCGACCACGCGACCCACGTCACAAGTTTGGAGAGATGCTGAAGTTCCAAGTGCTCCCGCGGTTCAGGACAGTCATAGCTACCACCCGAATAGCTCTAGGTTTGGAAACTGGCGAAACATTCAAGGAAAAGGGGAAATGGGAAAACCCCCGAACTGCTTCACCCACTTCCATGCAATTTTCACCACACCTACCGATAAAAAGACCTAGTATAGACAAACGTAGCTGTTTTGAGACATCGTTCCCTGTTTCATATTTTCCCAACCTCTCTGACTGTAATTTGATCTGACTCCTTGAGGTTTGTTCGCCGATGGAATGATTTTCCAAAATTCATTAAATTCAAGATCTTTAACCCCCTTGACTCTAGAAACCCAAGTTGTAGAGGAATAAAATCAGTGGCATGTGCCATAAATGACCACTGCTAACTGAATCTCCTATGTTATTGGTCGAGAATTTTGTTAAATAAAGTTATTATAAAAACAAAAAGAGATCAAAGTTCCGGACAGTACTCTTCCATCAACTTAATACAGAAACAAAGTTCTTTCAAAAAACTAGGTTTGGACCCCTTAAGCGCAACCGAGTAACCAAACTAATAAGTGACAGCAATGAAAAATAAACCCAGGAAGTCAGAACAGAGTGATAATGCTGAATTCTTAAACATATCTACCTGGAGCTGCTCCTCTAGTTCTTCTTCTTCTTTAGCGTTTGTCCCGTTCGTTGGCGGGGTCCGCTTTCCTGATCTTCTGACGCCATTTCGCTCTATCATGCGCTTGGTCTGGGTAAGCGCTTAGATGTTTCAGATCCGCATGCAGTGTGTCCAGCCATCGTTGCTTTGGCCGTCCCTTTGGTCGTTTTCCTAGCACCTCTATATCGAGGCCTACTTTGCAGACGGTGTCTTTGTTGGCGCGCAGAACGT
This sequence comes from Ancylostoma duodenale, assembly GCA_000816745.1. NCBI lineage: Eukaryota > Metazoa > Nematoda > Chromadorea > Rhabditida > Ancylostomatidae > Ancylostoma > Ancylostoma duodenale. Next base: position 5,583 of record KN728992.1, read on the forward strand.
GGCCGTACCATCTGAGGCGGGTTTCGCGGAGCTCGTCAGCCATTGTGGCGATGCCGAACCGCTCTCGGATCTTTTCATTGCGCATGAAGTCCACACGCGTGATACAAGCCATCCATCCTTACATTTTCACATCCATCACACCAAGGCGATGTTCCACTTCCTTGGTGGCTGGCCAACATTCTGCACCATACAGGGCGACGGGTCTAACGACTGCTTGATACACCTTCGAGTTGAAGCGATCCAAGATCTTCTTGTCGCACAGCACTCCTGTCATCGAACGCCACTTCAACCATGCAGCGTTCACTCGAGCGACAAGTTCATGGCTAGGGTGCCATCGGCCGAGAGTGTTGAGCCGAGATACTCGAAGTAGTCGTTTCTTGGAAGGTCACTGCCATCAACCTGAATGGTGGCGGGCTCATTCATATCGACCGTCATATACTCAGTCTTTTTGACGTTGAGCCAAAGACCGAACCGTGCTATACGTTCGCTCCAGGCCTGCGTCTGTCGCTCGAGGTCCTCTTTTTGTTCAGACGCAAGCATGACGTCATCTGCGTATGGCAGAGTCCATGGCATCTGTCTCTGGAGGTCTCTCGTAAAAGCGTCCATGATGACGACGAAGAAAAGCGGTGAGAGAGCTGATCCTTGGTGCACACCTACAGAGATGGGAAATTCTGCTGACGTTGAGAAGAACTCCTCAAGAACGCCTCAACTTCCTAAGGGTAAACTGACAACTTACTAACTGCCCCTCATTTGCAATATTCCTCACTGATTTATTATATACTAGTATGACAAACACAAATTTAGCTCGCTGAGAAAGCATATACAAAGCAAAACACGTCTTCCGATACCTTTTTCCAAAGATTCAAACCCGAGAGAAGGCACCTGTAGAGGAGGTGATGAAGTAAGACGCTCGGCGCTCGGAAACATGGGACACCATTCAAATCCGATGGAGGGCCTAGAATACTTCTCACCGCGTACAATATGTTAGGACGTCGATTTATTGATCGATTTTATCGATTTCTCTGTTTGGCTCCAATCCACGTCAAAATGTACCTCTACTGAGGATTCCGGTGCGCTGATTACAACTTTGACGACCATTTTGCGCGATGTCGCTACTCATTTATCGATTTTTCGCGAATTTTTCTGGGTGCGTGGCAGAAGCATGCTCGAAGAGATTATTCACCATGCTGATTGCGAATCTCACAACCATTTTGCGACTGCCGACTCATTGATTTTATCGATTTTTCGTGCGGTAGAATGATATCGATCGGATGCTGATCTTGAATGGAGACTTGAGCACAGCAAAACCTTGAAAATACATTGACATAATCAGTGAATCGAAAATTGTGCAGGAAATGTTCTTTAGTTAGGCAAATTTTATGAGCCTAATAGGCAGTTGTTGTAATTGGCGTGGACCACGACATTTTTATGTCAGAGATTTTGAGTTTCAAGCTCACATTTCAATCAGTTTCACAAGTCGGTGTTGACGTCAAGCGACTAGCTAATATTATATACATACACACAACGTAGCTTGTTGATTAAGCAATGTGTTATTACGAAAGAAAGCAATATGATGACGGTTTTGAGGTAGACTGTGACATCTCTGAATCCAAGAAATTACGTACTCGTGAAATTAGAGCGCCATTTATTTGTGCACTTTTTTCTTCAGCTCTGGTGATTTCTGCAGGCTTAAGGTATCAAGAGATTTCCCGCTTTGCTGTTTCTTCCTAGGAAAGTGTTCATTCAGGATATGCAAGAGCACAAAACAAGCGAGGTAAATTCAAATGTAATGAGGTTGACGGTAGGCATATGCGCACTACGACTCGATCCGGAGAAATTGTAGTTGCAGTATGAGTCTAAACTACAATTCCGTGGAGTTAGAGATCAAAATTGCACTAATGAGACACAAAAATGAAGTTTTACTCATGAAATTTCATGAAATGCTCTAAAGAGTACGACCGAGGACGAGGTGGGAGTGAGAGGATGGTCTAGTGCAAAAGATGTCATCTCAGCAGAACGGTCTCATCTACAGGGTGGTGCAAAATTACGGAGACAAGAGTACAGCGTGCACTATCCTACTTATCTCAACCTTTGGCATTTTGTATCTCATTCTTTGCTGTTTATCTGTTCAACCGTGAAGCTAGCTCCGAAACAGTGCCTTATACCACCGGTTTTGGAAATCCGACCCGTCAGTTAACCGTAGTACCATCACTCACTTGCTCTGGTTGGGCGGTCAAGGCGCATGTGGCATGCTAACGTGTGAGATTTATCAAAAACGCCGGTGACCAGTATTTTGAAACGTAGAGGGAGTGGGGAACAGAAAACCATTAAAATGGTTGTGAAAGATTTCCTACTGTGGTTATAAGATCCAAGACCAGAGAGGATGCGCCGAATTTCACTACGCATATCAGACCGGATCACCCGCACTGACTGTATAACGAAAGAAATTGTCCTCGGGATTCAAAACAGAAGGTGTTTTAGAATAATGAGCTGCATTATCTCACCTAAGCACTGGAAAAGGTGTGGAACTAGCTGGAAATCGCCCTAACAGAAGTTTTTGCACTGATTTTGCGCCGGAAACGATGTCTGCTTCCTTGTAATGGCTTTTCTCAGCATCCATTCATGTGGATTTTTTGATATGGTACTCTTTCCAGCGCAAAACATTATTTTGCTTCCATAAAACGGTTCACAAAACGTTATTTTGCTTCAAACGTGGTGATCTTTGGTGAGACTACCTCCACACCACCGTGACCGCCTACTTTGAATCCTTCGGGTCTTTTCTCGTCAGTATTAGGAGGATTCGTGAGATATGGAGGTAGAATTTGTTTATGAGTGAATGAAAATACTACTTTCGGAACATATTTGTCCAACTGCTTTCTAACGCTAGATGTGGAACCATTTGTGAGTCATGAAAAGAAATCCCCAGCTGTAGGCATACCAGAGAGCACTATTAGCACTGATCCGAAACGATCACAGAAAACCTCTACCAAATAACAAAGAGGACAGCTAGAGTTCTGAGCAACGCAGCAAAAGTTGTGTCATCCTATCAACACCGCTTCAACGTACACATTTGAGGAGGATTCAAGGAGTTGTTAATATGGTACTCATTTGTATTGTGTTCCATAGCACTAGTAAGGTAATTGACAAGCTTGGCCGTGATACATGGCTTGAAGGGAAGTTGTGGCTGCCTGCGAATTGCTTGAGCTTTTGCCGACTGGAGTTGACTGGAGTTTACCAGAACCAAAGCGAACTAATCTAAATTCCACCGAATAGCTTCACTAGAAGCATATTTTCTACTTGCACACTCTTGGTGCGGACGGCCCGCTCTACCACCTCCAGCCGGGGCATTACTGGGTTGGATTACTCAGCCGGCACTGGGAGGGCGAGCCGGCCGGTGATGGACCTCCGCTTAGCCGTAACTGCTCCAAATTGAGCACTCAAGGCAGCATTGTCCACGATTGCCCGTCAACTTGCCGCAAGCAGTGTTACAACCTCCGCCAGCTCGGACCTTTGGTTGCGCAGTGCCTCGTACAGAAGAACTCCAGGTTGAGGAATGACCTCTATGTTACCCATACTTACTCGCGATTGCAAAGCATAGTGGTACGAGCATATTTTCGAATAAATGGAGTATCTGTAAGGATGGGGAGCATCAAAGCAATTCCAGTGAAAAGAAGAGACGAACAGTAGTGTGTGCCAAAGCCGCAGACGTATTGAGGCTTAAACAAAAATGACTACCTTCCTGCGCTCGGTCAGAACAATATTGGACGGTTAATGATCATCCACCACTTCTACTCATCGACGAAAATCATCCACGACTTCTACTCGGGTTTCTTCCACGGCCACCGGCCACCTCCCTCCATGTGGTTCCAGGAAGGACGGATAGAGCTAGGGGATGTATACTGAATTAAAAGTTATCGCGGTTTTTTTTGCAAAAAAGCGTCACAGTTTTGCAATCATGCCACATGTGTAGCAATAAATGCTATTTTGCGAATTCATATGTGCTTGAACAAGTGGAAGCAATGGCACAATGTTTTGTCTAGAAATGTCATAGTGTCACCATGAGCATTTTAATTTATAATGATGATCTCCACATTCCATTTCGATTCTATTATAATCGAGAGAGAGGGACGTATAATGACGTTTGATCATAAATTCATTTACCATATTGCTATAAAAAGAATTCTAAGGACGTTCGTAAGCAGAGATGTCAGTACATCTGCATACGACCTTCTTCGCTCTGGTAGGTTTCTCATTTGTATATGGAAAGTAAGAGGTGGAGAAGTTAAATTTAAAAAAAAAACTATGTTCCTCCTCCTCCACTGTTGAACAGTATAACGAAGCGACGCTGGACGGAGAAAAAGGCGTGTTTGTGGCTGTTGCCCAACTGACACCACATAAGATCTTCTTTTCCAACCGCGACAGTTATTTCAGCGAAATCAAATGCTACTTGCAATTTCTATGGTCACCTGACCTCGCTATGCGATACTAATGAGCACTTCCACTGCCTTATTGTTAGGGGTAATCTAAAAACCATAACAGTTCAAGCTGTCGGGACAAAGAAGACTAATGATTATTTTCCGCTGTCTGCCCTCTCAGTGCGCCCGATTCCTAGCAAAAAGAGTATATGACTGCACAGGTTTTCAATCGAGAAAACTTCAAACAGCAGCAAAGCGTTTTGGTTACCAGTGCATCCTTCCTGCGCAGAGCGGAATGAGAGGCTCTGCACTTTTTTGGGTGTTCAGTACTTCAATGAAAGCCGACCTAGATGAAATTTCGCCTCAAATGATATTTTTTCTTTTCAGTGTTGTTAGGAAACAAGATTTTTAGAGAGCAGTACAGGTAATTAAACATTATGTACTAGTTCAAAAAAAGTGGAGTGCTGTCGAACTATGACAATACTATCCACTATATTCAGTCCACGCAAGAAAAACTGTGTTGCGAGTTTTGAAAGAGCACAAAACAGGTTCACTAGAAAGGTATTTATCAGTGAAGGAAGTTTTTCTGGGAATTTTTATAGCTATAGTCTCTCTCCTGAATCGCGATGACGACTCTTCGACATTCATTGGCTTATAAAATAAAAATAAATACTACATGGATGGGACTGTGAATATTTTAAGCTATTCTTTTCTTTAGTAACAACCATACATACAGGTGGCAAACTCATTTTCTTCTACAGATGACCTTCCATGAAAGTCAAGAGTTTCATACATATAGCGGATGCGACACACGTACCTCTCTCTGAGCAAGAATGCCCCTTCTATTATATAAACTCCTTTGCTAACCTCAAAGCATTTGTCATCACTAGCATAACTACCTATTACGAGAGTAAGGGTGCAGTTTGAATACGATATGGCAGCATTGAATGAAATGTTAATACTGATTTATACTCACATCAAATTATAGCCATTATTCAATATCTGTCTCGGGCAGCGTAATAAATGTAAGTGTGCAATTTTATCGAACAAGGTATGAGCTGAAGCAGCCCTCCGTTGCGCTTTTAGACATTTGATTAATTTTAACACAACAGGACTGACATTGCAACATAATGATATGACTTTCAGCTCTGGCTGTGTTTTGCCACAAACCAGGGCGAAGCAACAGAACCCATCTTGGATCCTCAGCAAAGTGAAAAACTTCCACGAACAAGTGTGTTTTTATTTTCTAGCACATAAAACAGATTGATTATAGGAGTAAAAGTTGACTTTGAATGGTCCTTACATCAAAGCAGTGATGACATGCTTTTTAGATAATATATGTCCGCAACTTGCCAACGCGATAATGAGCGACCAAGCTAGAAACCTTATAGTGGATATTCACAATAGAAGAAGGTAAGACCCGAAGAAATCACACGTGTACAAATAATGTTGGGTTGGTCAGTAAATTTTGCGACACCTTATATTCATAATTCCTTAATCACTGTTACTTGGTAATTGGGATCCTGTACAACTGTTTATCAGTTTTCAGAGCCCTTCTTGCTCAAGGGCTAGTCCGAAATGGAAGACGTAACTACAACATGCTAAGTGGTTCCAACATAATGTCGATGGTTAGTGCTTTCTATCTGAAAGAGATATGGCTCCTAGCAGACTTGCCTTCTGAAATCTCTATAGGTGTATGATTGCGATCTGGAGAAGGACGCTCAAATGTATGCCAATCTGTGTAGGACGGAAGGTGCGCCGGAGGATCAGCGCCCGTTGTGGGGAGAAAACTTCTATGTGATTGAGGACACTTTAGATCCCATATTGGCAGTAAGCCGAGTGAGTTAGTCCACTCCTTTTTTCACAACTAGTAGTCCTAGGAAGCTGCAAGAGAACAATCGAATTATTACATTATATTATAGAAAGACCCCTGAGTCGAAACTACCGCTAACGGGAAATCTAATCACAATTGCGGGACCTCTTTATCAGTAAGGTTCACTGGATATCACCTTTAGGGCGGGATTACATGAAGGTGTGATGCTCATTCGTTTTGCTACCCGTAACATTAGATAGAACATAAATCTATTACGCCGTATTCCGGGGTTCACAGAACGTAAAACTCATACCCAGCAAAGGATTACTGTGATGCCTGCGAGGAACCCATGGAATCGGCCCTCCCGTCTTGATGCGCCTATGTAAGAAGGCGCATCGTTAGCCAAAATCCATATCCACGGATAGGTTCCATGGCTTTCGCAGCAATATTTCCACAAGTACGTGACAAGATATTTTTCTTCTACTGACTGTTAACTGTGTTGATTCACTAGCAACCAATTGCACGAGACAGGGATCACCTTATAGGTAAAATTTTCGTGAATGCTGCCTTTGGAGGAAAACTTCAAAATACATACGTAGCATAAGTGACTGGACGAAACTAAATTCATACATGGTCTCTCCTGAAATGATCTAGAAATGTGGTACGCCTGCACCTCAGAACTACATAAATGTCCTCATTTTCCAGGCAGGAGATGCGTGGTGGGGCCAGATCACACAGAAGGGTATCAATCAGGAGTTGCCGATCAGCAAATCTTTCTTGAGGAAGCCCACGTCGCCAAAGGCGTTCACACAGGTGAGTAAGGTTTGCTCTGTTCCATAAGAGATTGCAAGCAATCTCATATTATCAGAAATCAGGTCTGTTTTTAAGGAATTCTTGCAAAATTTACATCTTTTTTAATTGCATTTTATTGCAGTATGTAAGAACTACAAGAGCACATAATTGCACTAGGTAGGGAGCAAAAGTAAGTAGTCTTACCTGTAACTGAAACACTGGGTAGGAAAGGTAAGTTCGTGATGTTTTTATGGGCATAAAACCGCTATTATGCACAAAGAGAATCACTGAATGAATTACAACGAGTTACACTGCTTCAGTCATGTAGAGTCTACAGAGAGCATCTCATTCGAGTTTTTCGTGCTCATTTTAGTGAAATTTGTGCAGAAAAATCTTATTGCCATTACTACTGCCACTTTCTTTTGTTACAAAGGATAATACAGGGTGGTCCAAAATTACGGAGACAAGGGCGCGATGCGCGTTTTCCTACTTATCTCGATTTCTGGCATTTTGCACCCAATTTTTTCCTGTTCATCTGATCAATTGTATAGTTTCTTT
>KN728994.1:5051-16842 GCA_000816745.1 Ancylostoma duodenale
GCCCGTTTCGTTTTTTTATTCACCCCAAAAAGACCGACTTGCGACGTAATGCGAATTGATAAGCTGTGGAGGGAGAAGGAGTAAGTGTTTAGATGGGTTTTTCCAGTAAAAACCCAATAACAACGAGTTTCAGTGGAAGCGAGTGGTTCAGCGGAGGATATCTTGCTCGACCGTGCGACATACAGCATGATGCGGGACGAATGTTTTACGTTCGCGAGGTATGCATATTTTAAATCGTAATCATCTTTCGGGGTCGTCAGCAGGGAATAAGTGATGATCAAGAATGCAAGCGAAGACTTGAGCGCGAGCTTGCATTTAAAATGAGCAGTTTTTATGGTTTAAATAGGCACTGTGTAGGAAGTGATAGATTCATTGTGACAGCGTGCTGCGACATCTTGATATTTTTGATCTATCACTTTATGATTATTTGTTCCCATTGTCTGGAAACGTATTTTTCTTTTATTTCTCCGAATACCTCGACGCCAAATACACATTCATTTTGTAGCCACAAGACGTTCACATTTTTCCCTAAGTTGTAATTCTGTCGAAGGCTAAGAAGGAATACAATTGGCGCAATGATTTTAGTCTACTCATGTCCAGACAGTCGTTGAATCCTTGCTTGTAAAATTCTACATTTAACACATTTTACACGTAGAAAGACTTCAAAAAAGATAGAGCTCTCAATATGCATCTCCATAAGAACTGGTACCAGAACTTTAAACAGCATTGGATGAAAAGTGGTAGTGCCACATCGTACTAAGTATAAGTTACATTTGTAATTCAGCCCAGAAACGTAACGACGCCTGACTGTTATGACCCTACAAAATGCAGCAGCACCAATGCTGCATCTGCAGATATTTTTCAAGAAGTTTTTTCTCTACAGTTTTCCTCTTCTCCAGGTGCCAAGTTTGAAGTTCAAACATGTGCGAGGACAGCTTTTTGGCGCTTAATTTCTGAATTATCTGCTTAACCTTGGTGTTCGGAGGCACCCCATCTCTCAGCTGAGTGGTGTTTTAGCTGACACATTCGGTGATGTCCTAACATTGTATAGCATGTACTTCCGTCGATTGACACGACAAAAATGTTGTTTGGGCGACAAAAGTCTTTCCTCGATCGTTTCATCATATGAATCCCACAGGTGAACGAGAAATTTCGTATAACGACCCTATATAGAAACTGGTTTAATACTTTGCCTAATTATATGGTAATTATATGTGGTTAAGTGTGTGTTTATACCTTTGTTTCCTAGAATTCTAGCGAATATGCTCTTCCTTCAAATCTTTCATTCAGTACTAAAAATTGACTCTTCGTGTACCTAACATTCATTATCTATGGGATGGTGGAAAGCCTATCGGTATTTAGGAATTACACCACACTTTTTTTTGTCTCCGCAATTATGAAGGAATTTCAGTTACTGTAGTCGTGCAATAAATTGTCAACATGCGAAATGCCCATTGGATGCAATCCAATAATTGTGAAGATGAGCTCTTAATTTACGCTGATGTTTGCTTGATCAGGTGTTTGCTGTTGATCAACCTGATCAGACTCGTCGGATCGAGGATATCCAGAGCCAGTGTGCAGTACTCACCCCGAAGGAATTCATGAAAGGCATGCGTTATTGTTTGTTGTCGTTGTCTCCTCATTTCTGCCTGCATAATACACTTGATTTATCTTCAGAGCGTCCGACGGAGATTCCTGAATGTGACGTTTTTGTGTGCGACTCTCGCATACCGGGCCATTCATTTGCGAAAGGGGAGCCATCGTCACTCTTCACTAAGCCGACGGAAAAAGTATGCGGTTGCTAGTTTCCCAACAAGACATTTAAAAGTAGATATATGGCCTCACACTGCTTATTTTCTAGACTTCTGCCGAAGACGAAAACTACGATCCTCTGAACGGTGGGGCTCCGATGCATATCGACTCCGCGAAGCCTCTCCGGAAGTTTAAGGTGAGAACCTCGTGTCATCCTGCTTCGAAGGACGTCTTCTGCGCTGCCGCAATGTCATCGTAGTGATGAGGTAGCGTGGGAAAGGCATGATAGAGCGTGGGAAAGTGCGTGTGAAAGGGATGGTGGGCGGGGCGCTTCGTCTGCGTGCTGTAGAACTTCTCTTCATGCTACGAGTGCGGTAGGCGGCCGTGGTGAGTCCGGGGACACTTGGGCAGCTGCAGACGCGCTTCCTAGAGGTGTTGTCTTCCCAGAAAGAGCGAAGGTGTCAAATCAATGCGTGTAGGGGTCTGAGCAAAGGTTATAACTGCGTTTGTGGGAGAAGAGGCTTCACCCGAGGAGTTTATAACTGCTCGCAACTTTTCCTTTAAGTGTAGTGAGGGAGTGTGCGTATCGAAGAGACGCAGCGTCATCCCAGTTGGGGCACAAATAATGGGAGGCCGGCTGTTTGCACGATAGACCATCGATTCGCAATGGGGGGCAGAGAGCGCGATTGGGGAGAGGTGCGAGGAAGTGATGGCGTGCGAAGAGAGCGTGACTTGGTGGAGGGTCGCAACGGGTTGTCGAGGCAGCAGCAGATGGTGTGAGAACAAGGCCGACGGGGTGATTGCGAGGCAGCACGGGCTGCACGGAGGGGCGCAGAATCGAGGCCGAGCGGCAGTCGTTGCGCGCGTCGTCTGTGCCGACCTGGCGGGCGGTCGCGGTGGCGACGTCGAGCTCGTGGCGCGAGTGCGACTCCATGTTGCTGCGATTTCGTCGCCTCGCATCGCGCCTGCGATTCTCGCTCACCGCCGATGCTGCTGGACGCGGGTACCACCGCGGCTGTGGCGGCGCCCGCCCGCCACCACAGCCGTGCACTAGCGGATCTCCCTATCAGCTTCCCACCCAGGACGTCATCTTCCCCGACCTCGGTGCACTCTGCCTGTGGCGAGCAGCGGTTGCGCCTTTTTCCGCCGCGCTTGTCTCTTGGATCGTGATTGACTCGATCTCGTCAATTGAACTCACTGATTCTATCCTTCACTGACATTACCCACTAACCTTATTCGTTGTTTGTACATTACACCGTGGATGCACACTTTGTACATGTCTTGTTGACGAACACGCGTATTTCAGCAGTACAAGGGCGCCCACCTGCCGGATGCTGAGGTCTTCATCTTCAAAACGCCAATAGTCATGGAGAAGGTGAGTTGGCCGTTTGGCCTCTTCAAGCCTTCAACTGTTAAGAGAAGGTCGATTCGCAGCAATACTTTTTGATGACGCTTGCACTTGCGCTGCAAACATGGTGCAGATCGTGCTGCTGCCTTCTTATTTCTTGCCGCAATTGAGGGTAGCATTTGAGCGTAGCAGGTGCACTTGTATAATCTTTTGTTTATGTTTCTATATGAAGAGCGATAGTGCATATCAACCCTGTGCAATGCTACTTCCCTGTTTTGTAGTCCTGGTAGCTACGTGAAACAAAATGAATTATGGTTGTTTTTATGATGAGATTTTTCTGGCTGGGTTTTGCAAATGCCAGAGTACTGTTCGCGAAAACATTAGAGCGGTGGGAGAGTTTGCTCTACAGCTGTCAAGATGAATTGTGAGATTGCATAGATATCTAGATGAAACCTCGGTATCACTGAACTCGGGGTCATACCAATCATCACTCAAAGTTACAGCGGTTTTCGCTCACTAAAAGGTCGCTGTGGGCCGCATGTGCTGTAAGACATTTCAAAATTTTGCTTTAAGGAGATGTCACCACTTGCACGCAATGGTTCGAATGGTCCATCAGAGTTGGACATGGAGCTGGACGAAAATGATACTGATGGAGCTGAGTCAACTGCTAGCAAGGTAAGGTTTCGTGTGGGTAATGAGCATGATAAAGTCAATCTTCTACACAGCTGGGTACAAAATGAAACGATGTTTCAAAGATAAAGGCAGATGTTTTTCGGAAGGCTTTTATTGCCTGGGTATCCGAAGGCTTGTTATCGGCCGATTAGAACCATTGAAAGGTTGACGCTAATCCGTAGTATTGCCTCTTTGGCGCCGTACCAGTTTGCATCCGTTTTCAGTTAATGTTCATAGGAAGTGAAAAAGAGAATTTCATTTCTCTGTTCTCTCGAGAAGTTTTTTCTTGGCGAAATGGTTACGAATGCTCATGTTAAAGTGCACTTAGGAATTACGAAGTTGGCGCTAGGGTGTTTTACATCTTGCTAATTCTCAATCCATTGTAAGAAGCCTTGACAAATGGAGATTCTGATTAAGAACCTCGGACATTCTAGCCATCAGTTATATTGTTTCAGTCCGGTGTGATGTCGAATTGGCTTGCTGCGCAGCCAAAACTGACGGCGAAGAGCAAGTCTGGTTATATTCTTTTCTCTGCTGAAATAAGAAAACGAATTATGCACGAGAATCCGGACTCCGGCTTCGGAGAAGTGTCAAAGATCGTAGGAATCGAGGTACGTTTCAAACCATTATCCTGAACTATGAACTCAGTTGTCTGCTTAAAGTGCAGCGAAATGAGCTTCGAAGTCACGTTGTTCGTTATGGAGGCACACTTTCAAGTTGTTTTGACAACCAATAGAAAACGGTCTTCTGCGGTTTATAGCCTTCGCTCGGTTTTCTCGTCTGCGTTTGTCACAGCTTTGATCTAATTTCGAATATTATAGTGGAAAAAACTATCTGATGACCAAAAGCGACAATATGAAGTCAGGGCGGAATACATCGCCAGTGAACGGGCGAAGCAGGAAGCGGCACGAGCTGCTAGCGAGAAATCGCTACAAGTGAGTTGCCCAGAATTGTTAAATGGATTAACATCATTCTTGGATTCTTTATATTCATCGTCAGAAGGTTGAGGACTAGGGTGCTAGTGCTGCTCTAACTTCATAATTTTCAGCCTGGTCAAATTCGAATATACCAATGCAAATGGATCAATTGTGATTCGCAGTTTGATAGTGAAAATGGCCTATATGAGCACATAGTTCAGCACCACACAAGCCAAATCATTAGTGGGGTTTTTTTCTATTTCGAATTTAGTTAGTTTGCTGGGCGGCTGAAAACAAAGTTTTAATCGTTGCAGTGGATAGCGAGCAGCAATATGTCTGCATGTGGGTGACGTGTGTACGAAACAGAAAAGAAGGCAAACCTTTCCCATCACTACCTCGTCTTCATCGACACATGAAGGTTGGTTTTTTTGTCTGCAGAGGTCGTTATTTTTAGGGTTATGATGTTTTTTTTTCTTCGAGAGAAAACAGTGACAATTGCTTGCTGATTTGTCGAAACAATGATGTTGTTGTAGTTGATCGTAGATAGGTTGTTCAAGGTGAAAAGATATAATATAGAGTTGTAATGTGAGAGCTGTAATTAAATAAGAGTAAAAAGCATCTGCTAGAGAAGTGCTCCATTCGGGAAATTGGTCTGGGATTCTTTAGGTCACTCTCGTCTTGTTAGTCGATATCGTCGATTTCAGGAGAAGCACCTTGCTACGTCGATGAAAAATGTCTATCCAAATCAAATTGGAAGGAATTTCTTCAAGCTTGCCACCCAACCGAATACCGGAGGCGAAGCGGTGAGTTGTATATAGCTTTCTTCATCTCATTGTAAGTAAGGCAACACCGAATGAACATATCTTACTACGCAAAGTGATTGATTTTTTTGTCTTTGAAAACTAAGGATAATTTTCTCCTTTTTTTGGCTTAGCAAAGCCTCTGGTCTTGCTGAACGGACATCTGAAAACATTATTTAAGAGAGTCGGCATCTTGCAGGCGAGCAGCCTTGTGCACATTCCCTACGGAAGAGGAATTGGTGGTCAAACACCTCAAGGTGCTCCTGCTCCACAAACTCCTCATGTCAATGGACATGCAAACGCAATTCCTCCTCACCTCAATGGCGAACATCACTATCCCGTACGTTACCTCAGTTTTTTGGAATCCTAATCGACTGCTTTGTTTATGTCGCGAAGGATTCTGATCACACGAGTTATTCTATCGTCTATTTATTTAACAGAAGACGATTCAGTCACCAATGCCACAACACCAACCACCTCCTACTGCTCAAATGACTCCACAGGTCGCTCATCAAGCCACGCCTTCTTGTTCACAGGGACCCATGGTCTGTCGCACAGTATGTTTACGAGGTGAAGCGAGGTCTCATTGAAAGCGTTATTCATTAATTTCTAGCCGTCATCATCAATGCAGCCACCGATAACTGACGCCGGACGTACGGTCGTCAAAGCTCAGGGTGCGGAGCCGGTATTCGTGGCGCCGCCGTCTTCGGTACATGCCCGACGTGTTTTGCACTCGGAAACATATCTTAGGTAAGTGAACCGCATTTGAACAGCGTTTTTCTTAATTACCAAGTACACTTCGGAGGGACATTGGTGCGACGTATTATATGCGGATTGTGATTCATGGACGTTGTAATATTGGCGTGATAGTTGCAGGTCATTGTTCTACTCGTGCAGTAATTTAGCACATGTTCTATTTTGTTATATTCTCCGCCACTGTTATGAAACTTACTTGACTTTCGTCAAATTTTGATAGATTTGCTTGTTCTTGAAACTGGGTTAAGCTCGATAATTTCTATTGTTACATCCAGAAATAAGGGGTTGCTATTGAAAGAAAAGCTGCTGCTGGAGTTTGAAGGCTGATAGTGCACTTTACGATCCTGATGCATTATTTTAGGTATATTGAGTCACTGTCATCGAATCGCCAGCGCAGTGTCTCTAAATGGGACGCATCATTGACCACAAATCCGCGCAATGCGCAGCCGAATCTGCACGACCGCCACCGACGCACTGGATCAGAGTGAGTCTTTTCCACTTCTTTCCTTTGCTCGACTCACGGAGCGTAGCACTCATTCTGACGTTGGCTCAGGAGTCCCGTGGTCGACCTGTCGCCCGCGAAGATGATGTGGTTCGTGCACTGTGGCGACTACGCGATGAGCTACTCGAAAGTACTTGTAACATGTCGGTAGAGAGGGAATTCGCTGGTGTTTTGTGAGCAGGGGATTTGTGCATTTTTGTGTGTCTCGCTGTCCTGTTCAGTATGTAACTCGTCTGATGATCTTTTGTTCTCTACTATCACATTTCCACTAGACTATGCAGAGGCTGTTGTGCCTTTTGGTGGTCCATGATCTCCTCGTACCGCGCAGTATCATTCTTCGCTTGCAATCGAATCCGAGAAGCCTTTAACCCAGCCCCGCCCGCCCGCCCGCCCCTCGTATTCCGTCCCAAACGTCCACGATGTGTGTCTGTGTGTCCGTCTAACCCCACCCACCACTGTTGCTTTCTCTCGCACTCCTCCCTAATCATGCATAAACCACGTCCCCGCGAACCAATCCTCATCAAGTGAACATCACATCTTACTATCTCGCATACGGTGAATTTGTAGGTCTCTGACCCTATGTGTACATTTGTGATGATGTTTGTTATATGATATGATAACATTGATTTGATTTGATTAATTGATACTTTTTACTCCCATTTGTTTTGTTGAGCCTTTTTCGTCGTTAAAATATGTAGTTTGGTGAGGTCGATGATGAACAAAGAAATCGATTAAGTTTTAGTTCTTGTAGTGTTCACATGAAGGACAATTACAGCAAGAGATCGTATCTCTTAAAGAGCAATTACGAATTACAACAAGTGGAAACAGCTAGGGTAAAGCTAAAGGCAAGTGAAATAAGTTAGAGGGAGCGAGGCGTCCTCGTAGTTGGCCGTCTGTGGCTGGGGGTGTAGCACCGAGTGGTGGCCTCAACGATATGTTAGTATTGAGCCAGTATGGGATGATAATACATATACATATGTATAAAGCTTAGTACTGGGGCTTATTCACAATGAGCACAGTGGGCTTGGTGGAGTAACCGGGTCGCAACATTCGTAGATGCTCCAAGTAGGACAAGGAGATGACGGCTTGCCAGCAGTTGTACGTGAGGAACACGGTCAGACCGGCGAAGATCGCGGTGCACTGGATGTAGTAGGAGTCGGTTTTGTCGGTGTGCAGCGCTGGAATTGGAAATTCAGTTGTTTATTTATTTATTTATTTATTTGTTTACATTGAATACCTCAGAAACGTTGCGTGGGGGTTAGTACAAATTCTACTGACAATCCATTGATTATAGATGTAAAAAAATATTGTTCTCAACTCTGACACCGAGAAATAATATTCGATTGGAACGGTAGTGTTATTGTTTCTTTGATCTTTTGATCTTTAGCAGACAAAACCCCTCATCTGTCCGATTCAATCACGTTAACTTCGATTTATTCATTGAAAGATTCGCTGTTTTCGCTTTTACAATCTGACCACATTTTACTATATTTTCTCAGCCTTAAAACTGTCCGCTCATATGGAGTCAGTAAGTTTCAATGCCGCTCTTAGCAGCTGTTTTTCTGAGGCATTGAACGGGTTCTCAAGGCGGTACGCAACTAGCGACCACTTGCCATTCGCAGAGTTGATGGAGGTGTACATTCTATTTCCCACACTTGTGGACGCCAAGGAAATGCCATTTCTTCAGTTCTCTTTTAATGTTATTTTGTTCACCCAACATCAACGCGTTATTCGTTAACTTACGAATCGGGTTTAAATAGTGATCAGGTGCTAGTACATATTTAGAAGAAGGAACTATATGATCTGCCAAGTATTCCGAAATAGAATGCTGGCCTTTGAAAACTTTTAGGACTCTAAATTTGAGTATTCGGAGCGGATTTCAAGGAACTTGATTAGGGGAGATTGCAATGATCTGCTCGCACTCCGCACCACCTGCGTGTTGATATTCTGCTTGTCTGTGCATCCACACATTCCATTGATATCGGCGTGCTCCGTGCGAGCGGGTGAAAATAACTGAAGTCCTATATTTTTATGAAACGGTCAAATTTCAAATGTCTGGTATTCCAAAGCAGATTTTCAGCATAAAAATTTATGACAAAAAGGTTTCTGGCATTCCAAATTCACTGAAATAACACGAAAAAATTAATAGAACGGAAACGTGATTCGTTTCGCCTCTATCTTCAATAAAATCACATTTTGATCATAGTTCTAAGTTGGCAACGCCTTCAAAAATTAGCAGTACTTTAAGAAACCTGTAAATTTGGAGTGCCTACATATGAAGCGTCTTCTATGATAAGATCACACAGCTCATCCAACTAATAACATTTGTACCCTGTACCATGAAAAACTCAAGAAAATAGGGTCTAGCTAGGAATTTTGGCAATGCTAGTGATATCATCCTGTCAATGAAATATAATGATTGGGTTTGCACACAAAACGAACAGAACACAAAGAAGAAAGTGAAGGTGAACTGCTGCCTTGATGGCTTCACGGAAAAGTAAACACCAAAAATGTGCCATTCAGGTTTTAGTTTCATTTTTAAACATAAGATAGGATGTACCACGCGTTGTACATATACATATGCATGTTCCCTTTATCTTTGGCGTGTACTGGGACAACTCTAGTCACGTCTTTATCCGGTCGAACCTTTCTTCTGTTAGGTGTTATATTGAATGTTCATGAAAAAACAAATTAGCAAAAGATGGAAACGGGTCGCTTACAAGTACTTGAGATTGAATAAAAACTCAATGGACTAGCTAGTTTGGCTGATGAACTATAAGCTTTTCTGAAAAAAAAATTGAAATATTCAAGGAAGTGTGAGCTTCGCTGCTTTTTTCGTCATTTATCCGCAACTGTACTGCTCTTTCCGCCTCGAATATCCGGATTTTCGACTACTTTCGAATCATGAACTTGAACACATCTAATATTCTCTCAAACTTTAATGTCTTCCCCTTTTCAGTACGGAACTGCGAAACTATATAACGTGCTTAGTGGATGATAATTATTGCTGCTCCTAAGGAACTTGCATTTATTTCTGCATATTTCTCTTTTGTTTCCCGAGATTTGAGAAAATATCATGCGGACTCAAAATGACGACCCCGAGACAATATGTGAAAAAATACTCGTCCAATGCGTATAATTTAAGGAGAAAGCTCCTAGCTTCCAGAGAGCTATGACCACAAAATAGTGGGTGTCTTCAGAAAGCAAAATCAGAATCCTGTAAAACCCATCAAATATGCAAACAGGTAAATAAGGAAGTAAACAGATAATAAATGGGGATAAACCTCTTTGGAAGGTCCTAGAGGAACTACCAGAGGTGAAAATTCCACTTGTCGAACAAGATCAACCTAATCGTTCCCAAGTTTGGGAACTATTTCCACCCCTCTTAGATTCTTCTCTTTCAAGGTATGGATCTCAAGAAGATTAGTGGCTCGCTAATGCAGTAAGTGGCTCGCTCGTATCTTTCTTCGCGTCCACATAGCTCTGATAAATGTGGCGAAAATCTTGTACTCTGGACAGACGAAGAAACATGCATAGGTGTACCAGATAGCTTTAGCGAAGGTTCCATGGAACTCTATTGACGTTCAAGCTCAAAAAACCTAAGATCCATTAGCATTTTCGTTGGTATTATGGAAATTCGATAGGAAATGGGTCCAATTTTCCATCGATTTCCCATCTGGACAACAAAGACATCACTGCGGCTCGAACAAGGTAAAAAAGCGTTTTCTGGAACAAAATTATTGCTGTAATTCGTAACGCATGCAATTGTTCTGGGTAACATGAATGCGTCGTTACGAGGTGTTGATGATACCCATGCCATTTTCTCCATCGCCATGGAAATCGACGTTGCAGGAATTTGGCGTGGGCGTTTTCGAGAACAGAGCGTGAAGGGAGGAAGGTCGAAGAAATATAGAAAGAGAATTGTAATTCTTGTGAAGGGATATGGATATGTAAGGTGCAAGAGATTACGATTTTCCAGCGCTGAGCTCAACTATGATCCCTTAGAATGTGTATGACTACGAAAGTGCCGGCATTTATTGTTTTTTCTCGATTTTTTTTTATATTTTCAAACATTTCGTCCCATTTATTTTACTTATTGACATTCAAGCTATCCTGTTCCTTAATGGAGAGTGAAGCTGGATCGATTACAGGCGGATTGTCTGGGCAGGCGAAATGGATGTTCGCTCTAACCTATTCCAAAGGTAGTTATCTCTCTACATATTTTATGGGAAAGCTTTCGACATATTTTTAATTTTCTCTTTGCTTATAACAAGCTCAACAGATTTTTTTTTGAAAGGGAATTTTTTTCTGGGCAAAAATCCATTACCTAGGAAACCACGCAACATAAAAACCACTTTCATTTTCAGTTTTTTCTCGGTTTAATATGGATCACATGCCCCCAAGGAGTGAATGAAAAACTGAAAAGATATCTAGTACATCGCGAAGTAATCGGAATGCTCGACTTTCGATGAACCTCGGTATCTTGACGTAATGTCTAGCCTTCTTGGTAAGCTACACACGAGGTTGATAATTGATTTATTGGCTAACGTTTCGGCAAGTCGCCTTCTTCAAAGCCTGAAGTAGGCGATACGAAATGCAACCTTTCCGACCAAATGTCTCCTCAACTAAGTAGGAAAAATTCAACGGTCAATTTCTGATCACTGGCTAATTAGATCATTAGATCATTAGCCAGACATTCCGTGGAAACGTTAGCCAATAAATAAATTATCAATCTGATGTGTGGCTTATCAAGAGGTCTAGACAATATCTAGTACATGTTGACAGGAAGTCCTATTATGATTTTCTTTTGAACGTAAGGCAGAAAGCAGAAAATGTTGAAAGTTGCGAAAAATCTGTTCAAGACATTTCCGGAAAGGCGCTTTAGACAATGTGGGCCTGGCAATGTTACAAGAAGATACAAGATTTTGTGGAAGATTGATTATGCATTATGTCTTGCCTGGAAATTCAGTGAAGCACGTTTTACAAAATCTTATATGATTTGATCATGCATCTCTGACATTACATACAACACTCGACATATGTA
>KN728997.1:3527-18506 GCA_000816745.1 Ancylostoma duodenale
CAGATGGGTTTTACTATATAGTGATTTCATTCAAATCGTCGTTGTGCGATAGTGGTAGGACATGCATTTCATGACATACAGTCGCGGTCAAAAAGATATGATCAGTGGCATGTTGAAGGTGTAACTTTTCATTATAACTTAACTTGGGATTGAGCTATTTGGCCGAAATTTCAAGTTGTGATGAGGGTCGAAGTACTCTTTCTTTGCGTTGCATAAAACTGACGCAAACCAACAGAACTATCGCGTTCCAAGTCCAAATTCACAAGTTCCATCAGTAGGATGGCATCTCGTTTCTATCGCCTCATTTCGATTTGCAAAGGAATTATTCTAGATCGTATATTGAGTGAGTAATTTGATGTCATAATCGTGCTCTGTAGTTCTGTCCTTTGCATAGAAAAGTGGGATTACCAAAAAGCCCAAAAAAGTGAGAAAAAAGAATTTTCAATAATCTCGAAAAACGGCAACCGTTTTGACAAAGGGTATTTCCATGATATCCAGTACGAACAACTATTCTGACATTGAAATAGGAACTGTCGCGATCAATATTCTTTATATACAATAAAAAAGATTTTTGGTAAATACGACCATTTGCTTTGGTCCTCACATTCTAGCAGCAAATGAAAGTGCAGCAATGACATTTGATGGGAAAAATAGCCAGTTATGTGCTTAATCTGTGTCGACTCTCCATTGTTCTCAGAGGGTGGTAGTGAAGATATTGGACGAAATCAAAGGAAGCCGAGGAAATTGGTGTTTAGGCTTGATAAAGCCACAAGAATGGAGATTCTGTCCAGATAAGCTGCATTTAGGAAGCATCCAAAGAGCTTCAATACATATCCAAATCCCATCTGGATAGGTCAATCCAGAGGTCGGATATAGCAAAAGATCCTCTCGTCGAAATGGCGCGATCATTTTTTTTTGACCGCGACTGTATATGTATACCGAGCCGAAGCAGAGCAAAGTGGTGTTTAGTATCGGACCCGTGTGCCACATTACTTTTGAGCCAAGTGAACTCGCAAAAACGAAAATTTCCGAGCCAAACCGCCACTTGGCAGCGCTCTGTCTTTCTCTGTCACTTTAGTTTTAGGCCAAGTGAACGCAACAAATTGTCAAGCCTCGCAGCCTTTGCGCGGATGACAATGATTCTCTGCGAATCCGCTTACTCCATTTTTTCTCCGAGCGAATTCAAGGAAGATTTGCTAATAATCTTACATAAGAATGAAATGCCTTGCTGGTGACTATCTGTTGAGGCGAGACTTTGAAATAATTCTGAGCGACCTCTTTTCCTTCAGACTTCAAAGACTTCACTGCTTTAGAGCAGCACGAGTGCACAATATCTTCAGAAAAAGAAATTGTCGGGAAGCTCCGTCATGAGAGCTGCTGATCGCTCTCAGGTCCGCCTGTACTTGCAGTTGAACCATAGTGACTGCAAATGTGAGAACACATTAAACTGGTGACCTTAATCTGGACGAATCGTTAATTACAGTTTGTTATTTGAGATGGAAGCTTTATCAACCTTCTCCCATCTTTTTTTCAATGTAAAGGCACAGATTTGGCATAAACTGATCAATGGTAGCGCGAAAAAGTCGCTACTTTGGCAAAAACCGGAAATCCAGTTCAACCGCTGACTTCTGTATGAAACATGCGACAGATTACGAAACCAGTTCCTGACCCACCATGTCTTTAACTTACTGCTTTCAAAAGCCTAGGCATCCCCATTGGCATGACCATGACTTTGTTGCAACCCATGTGTCATACACACACTCACCATCATCTTTCCTTTGATCCGCTTGGTTTACGCCGAAAAGGAGGTAAGCCAATAACAGCCCTTCTCTCACCCACCCACGTTACGATGGGGGTGCAGAGCGGGTAGTCTGCGCTTCATTATACTAGACATGCTCAGCGCGAAAAACACGGTAACACATCATTCCAGTCCAAAAGTTGCGTGGATTTCTTGTTGGGCAAAAAGCAGGTGGCGAGGGCTTGGAAGAGTGCTTCCATTACTGAATTTCCCATAATCCTTTGTTCATGGCTAACAGAGCTCGCCCACGATATTTCATGGCCCCTAATCAATTGTTGAAAGTGCAGATGTTAAGCTCTATGGTCGCTTTCACTGCTTGGCCTATGAAAAAGTACGATATAATAGCTGCGATGAACTGAGGTGTGCAATATTAGTCAAAAGGTCTGAAGCGTTTGTTGGCAGTAGCTTGCTGTTCTATACTTCAGTTTCAATCTGCTCGTAAATCTTTTCTTTTGATGCCCACGACATTTCCGCTTAAGAATGGAGTTCACCAGTGAAGATTTGGTCTGCAAATAGACTATAAGCCATCTTGTATTAGCAAGTATAGGAATACTTAGCTTCGCCGTCAGCCGCATTAATTACTTTGCTACTATTTCGACAGTTTCATTGTCGATTTTTTCCTAGCGAGCTAGTTGATTAGTTGATTTCGTTGAATCCGCCTGTATTTCGATCTCACAACTCCACGCCGACGATCCGCCACTTTTCCTCATATACAAACTGAAGCAGATTACCTGACATGCGTGTAGGGATTGGACTCGTTCATGAAATATGTTTTCCAACGTCGTCGCAGTTTGCCATAGATTGCCGATCCCCACGGTTCTCAGCATGAACACATCGCTACACTGTCAGTGCTACTTCTCCACCTGTTTGCACTCTGCATTTTCTTGCAGTTTGCTGATTGGTAGGGAGACCTGTTTCATGTAAAATTTGCGCAGCTTGAATTCAACAATAAGATCTCATGAGAACTCAAATAATAGAGAGAAACACTGAAAATCAGCAGTAGTTGCTTTGAGTTGGGTTTCTGTTGAATGCAAATACATTTCAGGTCCTTTTTTGGATTCGGTAGCGCGAATCTGATGATCTCTTTGAGTGTCAAAAATCATTGCGGAAATAACATCACCACATCTGTTCAGAAGCAGACCTCCGGTTCACACAAACTACATCGGTGCGTTTGAGTTTCGAAATTGTCCACTATTACTCATTCACCTGCTCCATAATTCTGTTTGAAAGACCGTAAAGTACACTCTGTCAACCATTCGCTTTAGTGGCTGGATACCACAGATCTAGATGACGGTAATTTTTTCCTGCAAAATCATAAATGGACAGATTTGCAGCATTGTTGTCATTTTGCACAGGCAGAAAATAAACATTAGAATAAGGCGACAAGTTCTGTGGTTATTTCACTGAGAGCTAATTGAAAAAAACAAGATGTGCATATATCGCCATTTGCCCTAAACTTCTCGATCGGTCACCTCTTTCGAGTGAGAGGCAAGCTTGTTGAGCTCGAAGGCGTTTTGAGGATTGAGCTATACAGTGCCTCTATAGCTGGATTCTACTACCGTATGTGTTCCTGATTGCAAAGAATAGCTCGAGAATCAGTGTCGTGCTCCATACCTTCGAAACATGATGATAACTCATAGTTCCAGGTGGCAGATGTAACTTCTTTAGCTACATCTGTAGTGCATCGAAGTCCTGTCAAAAAAGAAAGATGCTCATCAATTGCTTTTTAGTTCCTATCTATGTTTGTTTCTGAACTATGGAGCCTCGGCATCATCAGGGCACCCGCACTCTTTGTAAATCTCGAGAACAATGGAAGAATGTTAGGAAATATCCAGAGTTTGGTGCAGAAGTGCTTCCAGGAAATGTTAGAACAGCTTATGATGACCCGTTCTTCATTCGTTCTTCCTGTGTGTTGGATTGTACTGTCCTTCTCAAAAACAACCGCTGATCCTAGTACTCTCTAATCTCTGAGGGTTTCGTTAAGAAGTGCGCCAAACGAACACTCCGAATGAAAAAACCAAGTGGGGCCTATCGTTGCGCATAACCTCCAATGAAATTCTTCCATTCTGTCGAGGTGGTTTGCTTCCAGTGCACCGTGGTCTCGTGGAGATCCTCTCGATACCAACAAAGCGCCAACAGAAGGGCTACGCTGTTCCGTACACTGCTGTTACGCAATGTCAAATCGTTGTAAACACATTCTCGCCCGGAGGGCTCGAGACCGCTAGAATGGGTCCCGCCGCGAAACCCTAAAAGCACTGTCTAGACCTCTTGCTTTCATCATTGGAAACTGTATCCATTTTTCTGTCACCTCGGCCCTTACGGTGCTTTGTTAAGAGGATTAAACATGTGTAGCTAAGCAAACCGATACTGAGCGAGGATTTGACAATTCAAGTGAACGAATATTGTTCTGTCCAACAACTTGTCAGCTTTTTCATTCTTTGAACTGATTCTCCCACTTCAATTCAAAACTACACATAAGTAGTATTCGTTTCCCTAATTTACTAGCGGTTTTTATAGCGCGGTGGTGTGACGTTTTTAAAAGATACTTTTACGAAAACCGCGAAAAGAAAAAGAATACTGGAAAATGTTGAAGATTCGGCTTAGTATTTCAGCAAACACAACATTCATAAAAGTTGTCGAACTCCAAGGTCTGTCTGCGGTTTAGTGGCTCAGGTTAAACCCCAAGCACGACTGCTGGCGTCCGTGTAGAATGCTCTTTCTACTTACCTAATGGCGGCCTATCCCTACACACGTACACGGCCAAAAACCTAGGGCTTCGATTCCCATCTTCCTGTCTCCCTCACAAGGTCCCTACGCTGCGCCCCCAACCACGGCCCTGCCCACATTATGTACGAGTAAGAAGATGAGCAACATACTACATATGCAACATAACATTGTGCATCTGATAGTTTATGGTATTCAAATCACACGAAACATAATACGACTGATAGTTTATGATATTCAAATCACACGACATCATATACAAATGCATGGAAAGAAGAGGATTCATCAACACCGCAACTAGTGTCTTTTGGCGGGAGGTTCCTCATAGTCGTTTATTATAATATGGGCTGGCCAAATGGAAAAAAAGGAAGAGACCAGTACCTTATCGTTTCCGATCGTTTGATACGCCCATTTCACTCCCATAATTAGCCATCCATTTGCTACTTGCTGAAATCTGGGGAAGTAGTAATTGCGGTGGAACCGATGGTTACAGGGAAAATTGCGCCTTCAAAGAACTGCCGGTTTCATAGGGTAGCCGGGTTATAACCAAGATATAACCAAATTTGTCATCACTTGAACTATATCCTTGTGACTACTACTTATTTGTAGAAGAGGGCCTCCGGGAGGATATGAACGCGCGAAAACATACCCGCTGGACCGTAGCACTGAACCACAATGTCCCTGGGTATACGCTTTCTATAACGAGGCAGTGACATTGTTCATACATGTTTTTTTCTACGATTAATCCGTTTTCTGTTTTGAATGAAAAGTGTTTATTGTATAACAACTCTGAAGCAGTAGTGCATCGGAACTAACCTACATGTCCGATATTGTAACTATTTCGTAGCTACTGCAGTATTGCGTGCATCTACTGCACAAGTGCGTGCATAACTGATGTGTTCGAACTTTTCTTTTACTGCCTCAGTCGGGGTTAAACTCAAAAGCAAAAATGCAAAACGAGGTGTCATTTGGCGGGAAGTCCCTCACATTCGTGAAGTATATGGGTAGTCAAATACTGGTATACATGCTGTACAACCTTGTTAGGCAAAGCTTCAAACCATATATTATAGGTTTCATTTTAATCTGTTTAACTAACCTCTTGCATAGTAAGATGAGAATGAATGAATTGCTAGAGCTAGTTCATCGCTTCGACAAGAATAATTTGGAGCTTCAAAACGGATGGAAATAGCTTTATTTTCTTGGTCTTTGAAATATCAGCTTTAAAGTTACAATGCGCAGTTGGACAAACCCGCTTTTTTTCTGGAGCAGAGTCATGCCACAACACCGCTTACACACCTTTTTAACACATTCGCGAAAATGTGCTGAACAGGTTCACAAGCATGGTGCGACGCGTGGGAGCGCGTGCTCTACCGGGTGAGCACGCTCCCTTCAGAGTTATATTTTTGTGAAGCCGTCATGGTTAGCAAACTCCTATGTAGTGGCATACTCGAAAATACTCAAACATTCTATACACGCACTGGGCAGAGCAGGTGTTCCCTTCCTTTTTAATACGTGGTTGAAACATGCAATGGAAAGAACGGTACTTATAAAAAAAGAAACTTCAATCAATATCAACTGAATGGGGCGGCGCACATTTGGGAACGAAGGAACAACTCTTGACGATCATGAACGAAAAAAAAACGCCTCGGATTTGCGCAAATTCGAAGTATTTTGCGGCAGATGGAAAACTTCTACCACGTAGGACCACGTGTTCAAGCGGTTGAGCGCGGGGACCCACCAGCGTTCGAATACACGTGTGCCGGGTGACACACCATGCCAAAAGCGTAAGGTCGGCAATATGTTAAACGGGATCTGAAAATTCGTCTTGAGGAGTTTTTAATAAGGGATGTTCCCTTCTCTGCGTCTATGACATTTGCGCGCTCCCTGCGCACGATTCGGCTGTGAATTCTTCTTTGATTTGTGCTACTAGCAGGCATTCAGGTACTCACGGGAAGGTCCCAAAGCTTGCATTATTCCCGAGATTCAATAAAATGAAATGTTCGACAAATTTGACGGTTCGTTTCTGTCCCTGGCTTCAGCTGGTACGGAGAGTACGCTAACAGCGTTCACAGCAGAATGTTTAGCAGAGAAGTGCCTAATTTCTCAGAGATTACGGGACGACGGACACATGTCGAACACGTTTCAACAGCAGTTACATCGCGAGGTGAAAGCTTATTTTGTCGCCCCACGAGCTGCGTTCGCCTCGGAAAGGCTGTGTTTCGGGGGAGATGAAATGGTTTGCATGTCAACCTCAATCGATCGCAGCTCAATCTGGGAGCAGGGCTGTGTTCCTACTGTAGACTTGGGTAAGTGGATGCTTACCCAAGCTCATACAAAACCAGTCCCGAATGCATACGCCCCGCGGCGGACTTCCAGATCCGCGCCGCACACGCACGCATTCGCACCGAACGGACCTCATCTGACCGATTGTTGCACTGGGCCACGGTTTTACATGGGCCTCAGCCGGCCTGACGAGTCTCGCAGGGTTCGCCTTGCCTCCGCCGAAGCGGAGACAACACTAAGCTCTGGTGCTCAACTGCTGGCTTATATACACCTCCCAGGGGGCGGGTCGCCATGTGGCAAGGAGCAGCTAGAACGCAGGACATGAGGGGCAGAACGCAGGTTGAACAACACTACAGTCAATCGGGCACAACTAGCCCCCTCAACGCAGCCGAAACACGGGATTTGCTGCACTTAGCAGTCGGAATGCAGCAGTTCTTTTTCTTGCAGCAATTTCTGCTTTCCTTCTTGGGGGTGTGGCATGGCAGGTTGTGCTGCGTTTGCCTCAACCAGTTATCTGAGTCAAGCACCACTTCACTTCTCTCCATAAATAAACAAAATTTCCATACCTAGTTTGAGAAAACCAACGAAATCGCAGTTTTATTTTTCATTGCAGTTCCAACTGACTCTGTGTCAGGGGTAAGCAAGAGCGAGGAAGGCTCCATAGATCCTCAACATATGCTCAAACTTGGTTTTGATTGCTCACCATTTGGCCGAGATATGCATAAAATTCTGTGCTCCAAAACCGTGGGTGTGCTAAATATGAGGCCGTCACAGCAAATAAGAGCATGTGACCTCTTTTGATTTGTATGTACTTCTATTTCACGTTATCGTATTGAATAGTTCGGTTGTTGGAAGCATTTATTATTGTCTGTCTCAAATATGAGCGAACGTTTTTGTGGGGCTATCCTACTCTATAATAAAGCGCTAGGACATATTACGAAATAGTCTGTCTGTCGCCGGGTGACTCATCGCACGAGGGGAGTCGAGGGATGCCGATTTTTTTCGTTTCCGAATAGAATCCTCGGTGTTCAAGGTGGAGATTCGCGAAAAAAAGAAAGGGGAAGATTGAAAAGAGTCCCCCGCGTCTACTGGAGTGAGTATTTCGCAATTCTTCAAGAATGAAAACTCGAAGGCGCTGTGAAGATACATGAAAGGCAAGCACGTTTGGAGTTCACGCCCCGAAAACGAGTAAAACCTCTCACGTCTTGGAATTTCCGACAAATTTCTTTCTTAGGATCACATAGCATCACTCGCGCTGCATTAAAGCTGTAAAGTTTTCGAAGTATATGGGGAAAAGGTCGCTTCGGATCGTTTCAAGGCCTCGCATCAACAAAGATTCACCCACCTGAGAGATAACTCATTTCCCACTTGAAAAAAATCATCCTTGAATTTTTACAAAGAAAAAAAATGAAGCATGCGGATTCGCAGAAAATCATTGTCGTCCGCGCGAAGCGCGGCGAAGCTGTGCTTCTTTTGTATGACAATGATTTTCTTCCGTTTAAATGGCCCAAAAGTAAAGTGGCACACGGGTCCGAGAGAAAGCGCCGCGAAGCGGCGTTATCACTTGGGAATATTATTTTTTGTGAGTTAAGATGGCCCAAAAGTAACGTTGCACATAGGTCCTAGAGGATGCGCCGCGAAATGGCGCTTTCGCTCGGTAATCTACATGCATCAACAAAGGGAAAACCAGAGATATTGCTAAGAATTCAAGAGACATGCCCAGTTCTTAACCCTTTGCGAGTCATTCTCAAATTATGCCCAAAGGCAGTGTTTTACCACAAAGTTGATGTCGAAAGAGAAAAAACAGCAAAGTATCGCCAAGCGTCGTGCTCGTATGGTATCACTTGTAATTTTGTAATCCTAGTTGCCAATATCCTCGCTCAACTGCTGTTCACAGAAGGGAAGCGTGATCAGCATATTAGGCGACGATTGCTGCAAATGGGGAAGGTGAGCTTACAAAGGAGATGCACCCGAGTTGCATTCTTCAGAACAGCTTTGAATAAACGGAAATAAACAGGAAATAAACGTCTACAAGTGAAAAAGCAGGACAGTCCTTGTTTCTTGGTATGCCATAATTGTAGGAGTCAACCTCACTTCTTTTGTTGTAGGAATTAACGAGCCGTCATCTGAAATGTGTACTGGGTAGTCGGCTTTTGTCAAGGTACCGTTGTCTATAATAGTGAAGAAGAGTACGATGTCGACACAAGCACTACAATTTAGTGGAAGGCCAGGGCTATAAAGTTGAGTCGGTAATGGTAAATAAATAGCCGAACAATGAGTGTTTTCCCCGAAGAAGAAATTGGAATAACAAGAACAAAGAAACGATTCTTTATGGGACTGGTAGTTTTGGAACGTAAACTTTTCAACACGAATTCCAAGCAATGTCATTTAAGTACGTATCTGACAAGCTTTTTTGACATCATTCAGAGGTGGTGGTAAAGCTTCTGAAACTGTCAGTTGTTAGTGGTCACATAAATTCCATTAGCGGACAGTCTGCGGTGCAGGAGGACAGTGCTGGTCACCTTTAAAACTTTTGGGCATAACTTCTTTCTTGATGAAGCTTAAAACTTCTAATTTTGCCATGTAATGCGGCTACTCAGTGCTCATTCATGGGGCTACTAAGATCACCATTGTGCTTGCAAATTTATTACGAATTTTTTTGTACTCAAAGAATCAAAATCTTTGATTTCGCCCTACTCATGTTCAACTATTTTGCGCCCTCCTGTGGTGGAATTCTCGCAGAAATCGAACTTTTCCTAGCAATGATATCATATTGAACAGAGTTTCAGCAGACTGGGACGGAATCGTGATATCTCCACAACTCAATCACACCATCGTGAAATTGACTTCCTTAGACAGTTTGAGCGATTCTGAAGCTCACCTGCGGTGGCGTTTCGCGCTAGATCTTAATCTGATAGATGCCTCAGCTCGAGCAGAAAGAGATTGTTTGTACTGGTTCTTGGAGGAATGCCCAGCCGCTCCAGATATTTTAGCCGGATACAGGGTGACCAGTGATGCACTTCACGGATACCAAGGTTTACATTTTTATTTTGATGGAGAAAGAAGTGTTTACAAGGGGATCGTTGCTTTCTGGGCCCGTAGTAATCTACCCCGCAAGCTGGCATCGAAGTTGCCACCATGCAGGCACCTCTGCCGGCAAGGTGGCAGCTCTGGTTGCCAACTAGGCGTGAGGAACGATGCTCGGACGTGCTTGCAAAACTCTGTTCACTGATGGGCATCGAACCCCACTCCATCCTGACCGCGATGAATCTAAACCACTTGCCCATGGTCACACAACAGAGGCGCCTGAGCAACGATCATAGCAATGTCAACGAGAGAAATGAGCTTTGGCAGCCTCGCAGCAACAGCTTAGGTTGTAAAGGGCTTAACAGGTGAAATTAATTGGAGGCCCTATTGTAGTCAGGAATGTTTATTTGTGAGCAGCATACAGCCAATAGTTGTTCACCTTGTTGTTTCTCCTTGATACTTCTGCTGTTTGGGGTTTTTCCTTGTGCTTCCTGAGTGATCTGGTTCTATAATCATTTGGCAACACTTTCGTTCAACTTCCCCTCA
Organism: Ancylostoma duodenale; assembly: GCA_000816745.1. NCBI lineage: Eukaryota > Metazoa > Nematoda > Chromadorea > Rhabditida > Ancylostomatidae > Ancylostoma > Ancylostoma duodenale. Next base: position 13,906 of record KN728997.1, read on the forward strand.
TAATACAATCTATTAAAATCTCGTTGATTTGCGCAAAACGTTCTACCGCGCGACCTACCGGCAGTGTTTCGATCAGCTGGCTCAATCGATGCTTGACCACCTGATTTCGCATCAGGTCAAATTTCAACGCTGTTTTCTTATTTTTCTTAGTGAATTTTTCTTTCAAAATGTTGCGATCATAATTGTTTGCTCTCATCATTTCTTGTATTTAGTTACCGCTTTGCTCGTTTAACGGTGCAATGGTTTTTCATGGTGGTCAAAATGAACTCACTCTTGGAAACACATGGTTACAGAACGAGCTGGCTAGCAACAACATACAAGAAATGACGAGAATATGTATTTATAATCAAAACATTTTGAGAAATACGAATAGAAATTAGAGAAAACAGCGCCTAAAACCTACCTGGTGCGCGATCAGGCTGCCGGCATCTGCTGACCGCCTCAGCTGATCGGCAAAATGAAAGGTCGCCAGCAGAACATGTGATGAGGGATTTCATGGAAATCGAACAAGTTCCTCCTAATTGACTGTACTATTCAGAGAAAGTGGCTTCAAAGTGAAAGCAAGAGGTTGAGAGAAAAACAAAATTCTTTTGAAAACACAAGGAAAACCCCCTGCTGCCACCTATGTTGCCACCTTGAGGTGGCAACTTAGGTAGCGCCCAAAAAGGTCGCGACCCTGTAGGCACCTCGGGGTCCCTACTATTCTTGGACAGCACTTCAAAACTAACAGATTTAGCCACTGCGTATGGGACTTGAGTTGTTTGCAGTGATGGCACTATGATAAGAAAAGACTTGCTAAGATCAGTTGTTTCTATTGATTGAGGTGTCCCCACACCGTTCCGGCTGCCACCGATGTCGCATCCAGGTGTCACCGCGAGTTGACAATTTGCGGGGTGGATTACTACCGGCCCTGGGAACAGGCATGAATATTAGAACGTTGGTGGACGCTGAAATCTGAACATTCCCGAATATGATAAGTTAATACGACTCAAAGAGTCACTAGCAAGAGGTTCTGAGCCTCCGTGCGCTATTTTCCAGATTCCACCTCCAGAATAAGAACTATTATTCTCTAAGCGTTTTGTCTGGATCGTGCACTGATTTCCAGCACATCTATGTCTCTTTTTTAGGAAAAGAGCACGATAACTCAGCCCTCTTACACTTGTTGAAGATCTTGGCATCTTGATGGGTGCTATCGTTTTATGTTGAATTCAAGAAACTAACGCGCATCATTGCTGGTTAACAACCCCTACATCAAAGTTTTATTCTCTCCCAAAATAAAAACGCGAAGCTTCAAACCTGCGATGTACCTCATTGGTGACAACGCATCCGGCTAGGAGATGTGGAACGACGGGCATCCTCAATGCAGAGCAGAGCCAGCTGGAAACAGGCCTGTATATGCGATCCAGAATGGGTGCAACTGGTGAGGAGGGTCAATCACTGCGCTCTGGAGATGTGAGGATTCCGTCCCAACTCACTGGAATTCTACTGAATATGGATCCATTCCCAAGGAAAAGTTTGATTTTGATGGAAGTTCCACCACTGGAGGTCACACAGTAGTTGAAAGTGGTAGTGCGAAATCGAGGGGTTTCAACTTTTTGAGTAAATTTTCTTTCTTATGAGAATTTGCAAGCATACTGAGGATGTTAGTAGCTCTATGCATCAGATCACGTTATTGATTACTGCATTACCTCCCAAAATTAGAAATTTCAAGCTTCATCTAGAAAGATTTTATGAACAAAAGCTTAAAAGGTGATTTCTTTACGGCCAGCACTGTATGTCAGCATACTCTGAGGACATCGCTACTAGTTGTTTGAAGGTTCGAAACCCACTAGCCCTCACAATGATTGTATGTCTTCGTCAGGCAAATTTGAGGGTATGATTCGTGCTAAAAATTCAACTCATCCTCAGTTATAAGAATACTAATACACGTAATATTCAGTAATGTTCAAAGATTGTCGCAAGTCCGTCAGAGTTCCTAACAAAGAAGGTGATCATAGAAATATGCGAGCAGGGGATATTTTCAAGAGAAAAATTGGTGAGATGAATATCTGTTAAATTTCAGCTCAATCTTCCAGTATGTCGAGAGAACTCATCCACGTTATTTGCGGATCACGCTCGTTATTCTAACATTCGCGTGTATCTTATATTCTGGGGTCATACCGGTGAAACGTATCTCGAGCGTAAGGACTGCTGTAAGTTATGGATTGATTTTTTTCTACAGAATTTTCCTTTGGCACAGAAATCGCAAGTCGTTCCCTCAAACGCAACTTACTCATCATTAGTGTACTACTAATAGTAATAAATGTTTGCTTCAAGCCAAAGATTAATCTATTGGAAAGAGTGGTTTTAACCACAACAAGAAACAAAAACAGATTCCTTCAAACATAACGGAATGATGTAACGGGAATAGTGGATGATTTTTTGAACAAACATCAGTTGGATCACTTTGAATATTCTAGATGCGAGTAAAAAATGTTGACGTTCCAGTCTTTCGGAGCGTTCAGTCGGATACCAGTGAGCTAGCAATATAATTCAGATTATGAGCGATAGAAGCGTCATCGAGGCTGTAAACACTAGAGCAAGAACAATGTTTGGCCATGTTGCTTTTTCCGATGATGTGAGTTGTTTTACTTCTTCCTAAACTATAACATGTGTAAAAAGTGAGTCCAATGATCACCATCGAGAATCATGGATAATAGATGAATTCCTTGTATTATGTAGTCAAACAAATGTGTTTTACAATTTGTTTGTATTCCTTACCACTTGGGTGATTAGCAGGTTGTTTGTAGTCATTTAACAGCGTTGTGGAACTTTTGTTTCTGGAATGTTCTATCTCTCGGATGTTCTCCTAGACTAAATAATAAGTTGAAAAATTCGTTCAGTTTTTATTCGAGCAACACTATATACCTTAATTTATTGTATTGAAAATAGAAATGCGAGCCTTCAAAAAACCCACCTCGGCATTTGATTCACTTTTCGTTTCGCTGTGCTCGAAAAGCTGGTGATGAGGCTTAAAAAGTTTGCACCTCATACAGAGAATACGTTATCGCTGGAAATACAACTTGATGCTGATGAAAGCTGCTCGTGGTTAGGCCAAAAAAAAACGGAATGGGTGGAGCTGAAGTTCAAGGAAAGGAACTTGCACTCAGTGGACAAGTTCTCACGGCTATCGGCCACCCGTATTCACTGCCTCCATTGACCACCGACCCCTCTCCTCTCACAAAACCTGAGAATTCGAGAAGAAACATATCAAATTATCTGACAACCTAACACGATTTGCTACAGAACATTTTTTCACTCTGTGCGGCAGAAATCCTAACACGAGTTCAGATTGATAAAAGAAAGATGAGTAATCTGAGTAAAGATGTAATGCTCACAACTAACAGGCATCATTGCTTGAGGTTCCAGTTAAACGTATGGCCAGAACTCATCAAACAAGAAGTCGGGAAAAACCATTTTTATTGTCGTCATGTATTTTTTCTTGCGAAATGAGCAATTGGAGCTAATGACTATTTTCAATTTGCTTTCAGCGACTGCAACTACTCAATTATACTATCGTGCCCGATCAGAAAAACTGCGTCGGTAAAGATTTTGTTGTTATTGTTCATATAAGAGTAGGAGATGAAATATGGAGGAACAAATGGCGGGAAACATACGGCGATCCTCTACTGATGCAGAAGGTAATCTATTTGCTAGAAGTCGTGAATGAGAAATATATTATAACAAAAGTTGTACAGGGAACTCCAAACGGTCGCAGACAAGGGCGGGACCTCGGCGCCGCTTGCTTGGGCAGAGACACGAGCGCTCACCATGTGGCTGGAGAGCAGAGGAACCAAAGCCACGCGGTGAGCGCTCGTGTCTCTGCCCAAGCGAGCGGCGCCGAGGTCCCGCCCCTGTTTGCGACCGTTTGGAGTTCCCTGTATGTATTTGAATCTAAGAAATAGAACATAACTCCTCATAAACACGCAAAATAAACAGGCACTAGAATCTTACTGTAAAGAAGCGGTGTAATCCAATGCAACGGAATAGGATTTTGTTTTATAATATGGAGTATTTTATAGTAGGGGGATAGTATGGAGCCCAGTGAGAACTTTCAAAATTACTGAAATAATCGCTCATGAGATTTGTTGAAAAGTGTAACGACTGAATCCAACCAACTCATATATACCAGCTCCTCTACGGGATGCCAGAAAGAGGGGTGGAGCAACCACTTTAGCTTTGTGCAGAAATTTCGCATTTTCGAAGTCCTCGCAATATAAATTGGCGCACAGTCCATTCACATCCATGCTCTCATTTTGAGACATTTCTAAAGTTTGGGGGTATTATAATCTTGTAAAGGGGATCAAAATCCTGTCACTTGGAGCCCCGATTCGTATAAGCGAAACGATACAGCTACTGATGCGAGAAGAACGGAAGCATTGTAAATTTTCTTAGTAGTACCATAGATTAAGATAGCGGGCTTGACTCGTCTGTCACGTGTGTGTGTGTGTGTGTGTGTGTGTGTGTGTGTGTGTGTGTGTGTGTGTGTGTGTGTGTGTGTGTGTGTGTGTGTGTGTGTGTGTGTGTGTGTGTGTGTGTGTGTGTGTGTGTGTGTGTGTGTG
>KN728998.1:0-11418 GCA_000816745.1 Ancylostoma duodenale
AAATTCTTCCTTGCTATTTTTTTATTACGGGCGGGGGAGGGGAAGGGGGAGGGGGGATGAATTTTGGTGTAATGTTTTTGATGTTTCTATCACCATAATGCCTACAAAATACGTGAACGTGTGGTTGAGCAGAATGGTGTTTCATCTATGAGATCACAATCAAAGATGATTTTTTTTCAGGTTCAAATCCAACGCCTGAGTACTTCTCACTGAGAAATACTGATAGGCTCTTTCATGTGTTCTCCATGAAATTTTTCGTTTTGAAACTAAATATTCCTCCTCTTGGTGCTCCGCGCTCACTCCAGAATCTTTGCTAAGACATGCATTTTCGGAGGGGTTCTCGTCCATTCTCAGAAATAACTGCACACTCAAGTGCTCTGGGAGAACCTCTACAAAAGCGATATAGTTGCTTTTTGTCTGAAAACCACTTTGGGACCGAACGGGTCCACGAAATCACGTGAATACAACAGAAAGAGTAACTGGGATTTCAAAGAGGAGCAGCCAGAACGCTTTCCCTTCTCTTTTGATCCCTGAATGAGTTTAGGCTTAGATGAGTTTGAGAGCTTGACAGGAACTCAGTACAGAATTGGGGACTGGACCCTATAATGAACTTTTATCGAGTCACCTAAACAAATCGAAGCCCTATTTCTTTCAGAAATCAAAAGAGAGGGTAACATATCTTGTATCTTTTAGTTTTGTCCATGTTATACCTATAAGTGGGTATAGAACAACCTGAAAGCATACATTTACTTCGACCGCTTCTCTTACACACCATAAACGCCAAGGGGTGAGGTATACAAGTCGCCTGTGCAAGCGCAAGCACGATAAGTTAAAGGGCGGACTGCGCCGTGCGCGCTGGTCCCGCTACGCGCGCTCTCTGACTACGGTGTCAAATTTATGCGGTCTGAGATTTGTAATGCAGTCAGATTCGCGCCCCCGATTGAACGCACACGCGCCGCTTTGTTCAATCGGAGCGAGGATGGCAGCGTACGTTTCAGGGAACAGACTGTACACTTTCAAATACATCAGCAAAATTTCTACTTCATGTTCATTAGAACAAGTTGATTCATGTCTGTCAGGTGTCCATTATGTGGGAGTCCTAGACTTACTATTGATTTTATTTCTTATATAAGTGTGAAGTTTGACTTGCTCCTCAGTTCCACTATTTTTTCCTAACCTGGCTTTTATATTTGCTTAATTTTGCTAGGAAAATTTTCGTGATACCTTTGTATTTCTCCTACTTATCGTAATTAGGTGAGATTGTAGCATCAACAAAGGCTTTGGTTCGCTTTTCAGGAAGAGAAACCAGATATTCTGGCAAGTACTTTCTCGTACAAAGCTGTTCAACTACCGAAACAAATATGTCAATGCAGTGTTCCAAAACAGCTATGGATAGCTCATAAACCTCATCTACTGACGGCGTTTTAGCTAAATGAACCAATCCAAGCGATATTTCTAAGATAGCCTCTAATAAGACCAAAATCTGTGTGCTTAAAATCAGTAATAAAAATTTTTCCCCGTTTACCATGTTCTATCAGAATCCTGAATTTGATAGAGCAGTGATCACTGGTTCCTATGGGTGGACCAGCAAGCTTACCGACTACATACTTCGTTCCATAGGACAATATCCAGTATTTTCCACCTCTAGCGCCACTTTGGACGTACTGAACGAAATCATGGTTTCGACAATCATGGTTTTGACACATTTCAATGAACTTCTTAGAAGTTGACGATGTAGGTGTGAGGAAATCTCCTCATGTAATATCCGGCAAATTCATATCCCCTGCAATAACGGTGGGAAGGCCGCAGCAGGATCACTCAACGCCTTCAGGAGTTGGTCAGTGCTTGAATTGGGATAGTTGGATTTCTGTACACACAATAAAGAGTCTCTAGAGGCAAGCATGAGGTCACAACATAAGATTTCATATGAGTTAGGAACTGATTCAAGGAAAACCACTTTATAATTTGTCAACAACTTGAGGAGAAGTGCTACCCTTCCTCCCTTTTTCCGTTTCCTATTACTCCGTATGACTAGATACCCAGAACACACAGAACTCAGAAGAGCTTCGATCAGGACAGTCGACTTCAGCCAGGTGTCGTAGCTTGCAACCACATTCTAAGGCGAGCGAGTTAAAGCATAAACGAATGCGTGGGCATTTCTGACTAAGGATCTAACGTTCACAGAGAGATATTCGAAACTGTTGACAAGATACCGGGGATCCCTCAGTTGTTTCCTTGATTCGTATGACGGGTACTGAAAGAACCGCTGACTGAACATTTTGTACTACAGATGAAGCACAATTCTGTGGAGAAGTGGAAACATCGTGATGAGTGTGAAGATTAAGCTTCGAATTTCTATTATAAGACCTTCAGTTCTACCTATTCGATAAGGGTCACAGGCATGCATGCAATAGCTAAGAAATCGAACAAGCGCCTAACACAATCCGGATCATAGGTCAACCTATTGGATGCACAAGAATCGGAACTCTCAAGAACACCAATTATAACAATTGAACGTAGGTACACTTCCTCTTCAAATGACTTAAAGTCGGGAGAATACGAATTATTACTTCTAGCAAGTTTAAGAGTGCTCTCCCTACTTAAAGCCGACACAAACATGAGTCTATCTATCTCCGCACGAAGTTTGGCATTCTTCTTGGCTAACTCACGGTTCTTCTGCTCATTTTCCACATCCTTAGCAGCGTAACGATCTCGATCTTCTAGCACATGTCCCAAGGTAGTCTTCAAGTAGGCCGGGACGGTATCTTCCTGCACCAAGAGGGTAACTTCATTGAGGTCGCCATTGCCATGAGTAAGCAAATCCTGATCTGTTCCCCTCTGTCGTTTAGCCGACCTCTGAAGAAAGGTAGCAGAAGAAACGATCTTTTTGACCATGACTACTCGCTCGATAGATCAATAGAATGTAGGATTACCCAAACTCTTATGAAGTTTCCGATGAATTGAACCAGCGTTTATGTTCCGGTGGCAAGCCTTCGTATAGTAGTCAAAGGGACCTTCTCACAAAGCTCTCAGCAAACTTAGGTAGTAAAAATAGCCGTGATAAGTGCTTAGCCGGGATCAGCCAGAACGTGGTAATAAAGGTGCCGGTCAGCGAGGCAGGCAAAGCAGAAATCAAACAGCTTTATAAGTCTTTGTATTCATTTGCTTTCCTATTTTTGGCAGAGTGAGGATTGTGAAAGGTAGGGATTTCATGTTTGGCCATGTTAATAATCTTGGATGGACAGGGAATAGAGCTTGTGAAGATAAGCTGGCATGTTGTCGTGTCATTCAATAATCGTGGATGGGTGTGGCCACACAGACAGATACCCACAGTAGAATGTCTTTGCTGTGAAGCTTGTGTCAGTACGAGGCAATCCTTTAAACCACCTATGTTCTATGCATTTTTAGGCACCCTTTTTCTGGACACTGTGCAAGTATTTCAGAACTAGTTATGTCTAGCGAAATCAAAGCTTCTTCGGCGCTATTTTCCGTAAAATGTTTCCATAGTGTAGTCCCAAACTTGGAGAGATTCCGTTGGTTGTTACGAAGGTAGGGGTTCAGGAATGATTTTAAATTACTATCGGCGTCCAAAAAATTATGTAGGGCTCATAAAATGTTTTCCACAGCATCCTTAAGTAAGCGAAGGACGGTCAGAATAAACTCATCACTGTGGCTGACGCTGTCAGTTGCGCATGAATGGTCTACTACTTTTAATTTAGATTTATGATAGACCGGTCAAAAAGCACTCTGACCATTACGCCCTCTTCCCTGTTAACCTCAGACAAACTGCCGGAAATTCCGCAGCAGAATAGAGGCCTTCCGGAAATTCCGCAGCAGAATAAAATGGCTTTCGGAAAAATAGCAGCAGAAAGAGATTCGTAGGTAGAGAGACGCAGGGAAAAAAAGCGCTTCGGAATTTCCGCAGCAGAAACGAAGGAGAACCGAAGGAGAAAATAGCTGCCCCGAGCTCCGGAAATTCCGCAACAGGACACGTCATCTAAGGAAGCGGCACACTGATTGATTGGTCGGTCGTATTTGCTCCGAACCTTTATTACCTCCGACTCAAATCATCGTTGTAGCTCACCACCTGCTACATTTCTTCGCAGTTTCAAATTTTTCACATTCCCTTTTCCATCATTCATATTCCGTATAAGTCTTGTGCTATTTTTGACATGATTTCATTTTATTGTGTCGATTCTATTGATGTTCCGCGATTGGACTGGCGAGAACATGCAAACTAAGGTTCCTCTATAAGCAGAACGCGAATATGGCAACCGCTCTGAATAACAACCAATCTATTGATTTTATCGAGTTTTTCCACTTTTCCTTAGAGGTCCTTGAGGGCATGTCTTGTGGGGTCCCTCAATGCACTGGACACGAATATGACTAGAATTGTGAGTGAAAGCACCGATTTATCGCCCAGCAAGCCCTTCCCTGTGATTTTCATTTTCGCAAGCTACACACAGCAATAATAGAGTTTTCTGCTGATCTCGGGAGAGTAGTAGGTACTCCCGTCGAGGATTTAATGATGCAGGCGAGGAAGATCAGGTAAAACGGCATCGGACTCAACGAGACGAGGAGACACCGGTCGCTGAACGCCACCTTCGACACTTGAGAAGAACTGTGCCTTGGAAGCGACAGTGGAGAAGTTTGTGGAGGCAGTGTCCTCGTCAACATTAACTTGCTTATGAACACAGACTCGCTCCAACTACAAGCTCCTAGCGCGAGTGATCTTCAACAAGATCGAAAGGGCTATGGATGAAGCACAGCTGTCCGAGCAAGCTGTGCTCTGGAACGAATTCTGTACGATCGACCACATACACACAGTCACGAGACTCATCAAAGTACAAGATGCCTTTCTGTCTGACGTTCATCGAATCTAAAGAAGGGTTCGACTTCGTTGGGACGGTTCTGAAAGCCCTGGGTATCCAAAGCGCTAGTACTCAATGCATCAAAATATTTCGTGAGCTTTACAGCATCTTCACGACCAATTTCGCCATTCTACATCGACATCACTGCCGATGTCAAAAGAGTGGTTCAACAAGGCACACTGTGTCGCCAAAACTATTCAGCGCCACTCTCGAATACGTCACGCGGAAACTAGGATGGGATAACATGGGAATGCAAGTTGATGATCGACGACTTAACCACCTTCGCTTCGTTGACGACATCGTCCTTATAACATCAACCACCGACAAAGGGAAACGGATGCTGGCCGACTTCGGCGACGCTAGTGGAAAGATCAGTCTTCAACTGAACCTCACGAAGACGATGTTCATGAAAGAGAATGCCCCATTCCTAGGTCCCGGATGTCTCATTCTCACTCAATGGAACAACCATATTCAGATGCTCCATCTACGTATTTCTAGGTCGGGAAGCTGCAGAGGGAAGTGCGCGGCTCGGGGAGCTTACAAGATCGGGGACATGGTGAAGAAAACGAAGGAGGCCAGGCTCCGTGCCCACCTCTCCAACATGACGGTTCTCCCTGCTTTGACATACTCCTCAAAAAACTGGGCATTGCGCAGGCAGGTGAGGATGCGGTCAGCTTCATGGAACGCTCCATCGGGAGGGTGATGATAGGAACAATTCGTCTCACGCAAGCGAGGCTGGAATACGGTGTTCCGCCCTACGTGAACAGTCGAAGATCAGGGATGCTGCTGCTTTCGCCAAGTCAAGTAAGATCAGGTGTGCTGGGGACGTGATGCGTCTTAGTGACAACTGTTGGACAAGAGCCGTCAGCGAATGAGCTCCACGGAACGTCGAGAGTGCAAGAAGATGACCACCGACCCAATGGTCAGCCTTCTTCACGAAGTCCTTCAAAGAAAGATGCGATGCTGTTCTTGTACCTCGAACAAACGGAATCCATTGGACAACTCTGGCTCGCAAGAGGGATACATGGGAGGATTGCTGGCGCCCGCTTGGTACACCCGAAGATCAACGGGAGTAATGTGATTAGAGTAAATGTGAGTACGTCTGTTTCCTTGTAATTCCATAGATTTACATCCTTATATGCTTTTATAGTCCTGTAAATTTGTGAATACTTCGTCCTTTGCAGTATTATACTTGTCGTATTTTGTCGCATTTGAACAGCTTATGATGTACAGTGAGCCTCTATAGCCGTGGGTTTTTAGCGGACTCGATAAGCGCGCTGCGCATCAGCGCCGCTCGCGCTGGAATAGCTGCCGTAATAACAAATCATTGTTTTCTATGTATTTAGTTTCTCATCCTGTTTACAGTGCCGCTATACTCCTCGAGGAGTATAGCACCCTGCGTCGCCAGTGACGGCGACCGCCAATGTTGACGACCCCTCACAATCGATATGCACCGGCGCCGCAGTCGCCAATATTGGCGGCCGCCAATCGCCAATTTTGGCGACGAATCGATAGGCACCGACGTCACAGTCGCCGGTAACGGTGGCCGCCAATGTTAGCAATCCGCCCACAATCGATGCGCATCGGCCTCACAATCGCTGGCGACGGCGATGCAAGGTGCTATACTCCTCGAGGAGTGTAGCGGCAGTGTTAATGTCATCTACCAGAAAGATTATCGAGAAAACTATGATTTGCTTTAACGGCGGCGATTTCAGTGAGGAGTAGCGCGGCTGCGCCGCGTTCTTATCGAGTGTATGAAAACGTGCGGCCATCGACGCTCACTAGGCGCAGGACATGCTACTCCAGTCGTTCCGGAAATTCCGCAGCAAGATACTCTCGCTCGGAATTTCCGCAGCAGAATTCCGGAATTTCCGCAGGAGGATGCCGGAATTTCCGCAGCAGAACAACAGAAGAACCGACTGGTTACCTGCGGAAATTCCGGTATTCTGCTGCGGAATTTCCGGCACTTTGTCTGAGATTGTGCGGTCTTGTTAGCCTATTTTTCGCTGTGAACGTGACGGAACTCTGAACACTCACGCGTAGAAGATTCCGATCGCTCTCTTCTTTCCGCCCTTCGATATGCATCTTTTCCTTACCAACGGCCGTCATCGTCGGTCAATTATGAACGCTACCTAAGGGAGCAATCCTGAGAATCCCACCAATAGCAGAGAAGCCTACTTCTCATGTCCAGCTACTTTGGCCCTTTTAGCTGAGCTATTCTGGAGGAGATCAGTGGCGCTGATGGGTTTGGTTGACCTCTTCCGGACTTTCAGCGGACTCGACTTCCATCTCAGGTTACGATGCAGGCCTTCCTGGGCCAACAGGGGATGAATGATCCGCATGTGAAGGCGTTTGATGGCAGTTTCATGTGATTATCTGGGAATCTTCTCCAACTGACGGGTAATGACATTCAGCTTTGTTACAAGGGTACTGATTAAAGTGGTGCTGTCACAGTCAATTTTTCCCAACAGGTAAGATCTGCCGTACACTTCCACTCATACCGCTTCCAATGGTTGCCTAAAAAATGAACATTGCCAAATGATAATTTGTAAATGATATTCTTTGTCAATACCACAAGGCAGTCTCACTCAGTTTTATTCAAAATATCCAGATCACGGTCGTACAGACGTACACTTATGTAACTACTAACAGAACAATTGAAGAAAAATAAACGTAAGTTTTGATATTCATATTTCATGTTCAGTTATTTTATAACAACCAAATTGAATATAAAAAAAATAATTTGATTATCATAGCTATGAGTCTCCTCTATCTTACTGATAAGTGCAGAACGAAGCTTAGAGCGAAAATTGTTTTAGTTTTCTTATAAGGATAGCCCGTAAAACAACGCTAAAATCTGAATAGAGACTAAGACCTAAATAGTTATCCCATTCGAGTCTCTGCATCGGCCATGAGTGGTTGATCCCCATCGAGTACTCTGAAATGCCATCGCAGCGCTATACTACCACGTCTTTTGCCAACAAAACAAACTCTTCGGCGGTCGCGGAGTCTGCTGGCCCTCACTATGCTGGATCGGACCCGGTTGCTCCGCCGGACAGTTAGGTATTACTAACTAAACTCTTGGCTTTTCTTGAGGATAAGGCGCTGGAGGCTGTCCTTCACTAAATAATTGATCACAGAACTTGGACGATCCGAAACAAGAATATTAGGAACGGGAAGGATGGAAATGCTGTGGCAAAGACCTCGCTGGCGACAGGACGAAGCTGCTCGAAGGAAATGTGAACAAATCGGCTGAACTCTTTGCACGTAAGGCTAGATATTCATCATGCCGGTGTGATAAAAGAGTGTAAACAATGAACAATAAATTGATCACAGCCCTCCAGCCCAATGCCAAAGACATTATTGAGAGCGAAAAACGCTCTGGATCTATAGTAATTTCTGAAATGCCCGAAGCAGAAAGGAGCGTACTGCCTCCCAGTCAGGCACACACAGAACTGTCAGCCATTAAGATGCTATATGCGTTAGATATAGAGGCGAAGCCAGTGAAACCTATCGTATGGGGACACTGACCGACGGTAGAGCAAGGCTCATAAGATGTATATTTCCTTCTCAAATCCAATTTTCGGAGCAATTGAAAAAGCTCGTCCGCTCCGCCAACTACCTCGTTTTGAGAAGGTCCGTCGTTTCATGACCCAGTCCGAAAGAGCGCTGGATAGGGAACTCCGTAGGCAAGCTCGCGAGCTCAATGACAAGGAACATGCTGGTGAGAAGGTTTTTGCGTTTTACCGCAAAAAAGTAGTGAAAGTATGCGATATTCCAAGAGGTCAGTCGAAATTCCGCTGCTTTCTTCTGAACGCTAGAAGTATCGCGAACAAGCTGCAGCTACTACAACTACTAGAACAACACTACTACTACAACAACAAGGCATGCCTAACCTTCACTGTTTCATTCCACTGCACAGTCCTAGTATATCATTCTAGTGCACAATCCTAGTATACTTTTTATCACCGAATCTTGACTCTCTCCTCAATTTTCTGATTGTAAGATTACTGCAGACCTCCCCTACTCAATAATTCTTTCCGCAATGGTGATTTCTTGTAAAACAGAGGTGAACTAATAATTCTTGGTGGTTTTAATCTTGTTGACATTGAATGGCTCCAACGAATGGGAGACTTGCCATCTGCCCGCCTTTTTCTCTCTGTCTTTAACCAAACCTCTATCGATCAACAAATTCAATCACGCACCCGAGATACCACCACCTTCGATATAATCTTGGCATGCAGTGGTATTATTGACGGAATCGAGATTACCTTCTTTTGGGAGCTCCGACCATAATGTGATCTCCTTTTCGATACCTCCTTCTGATCAAGTAGCCCCTATTCTCTCGATTTTGATTCTGCCGATGTCCTCTCTATCAAAAATGACCTCTCCTGCATTTTCAGATGTGCGGCATTTGATAACCACTCGTAACATTGACGATCTTTGCTTTCGATTTCAGACGATGATTCAGGACGTAATCCACCGATACGTTCCCAGTCGAACAAATATACCACGTTCTAATCGTTACCCTGTATACATCAAAAACATAATTGTGCAGAAGAATAGATTATTTTGGGAGGTCTAAGACCCAATCAGCTGTGATGAATACAGAATAGCGAGCAACAATCTTAGTCGACATCTCAGGCATGTTTTAGCCTATAAGGAACGTAAACTCGCCAATTCCACCAACATGCACAAATTGTTCGGTTTTCTCAAACAACGTATAAAACGTAAGCAGTGTGCCCCACGTTGGTTGACGTAAATGGCAACAAATTCTCTTCAGACCCTCGAAAGGAGTCGCACTCTTTTCCTGTTTTGCGAGTGTTTTCAAAACAGCACAAACTAACTGTACTGTTATCAATGACAATCTTTCGCCCTCCATCGCTATTTCTGGTATTGAGTTCCTGGAAGTCCGCAGGCTGTTGAAATATGCAGATGATACCTTCTCTCTCACTGCAAACAGAGCTCCTCCAGCTTTTTTCAAGCGATTTGCTGATCAACTAGCCACTCCCTCAATCCACATTCTCAGCATCTCATTTATACTTACAATTAGAGAGGTACCACAGCTCTGCAAAAATGCCATCGTCACTCCCATCCCGAAAACTTCATCAGCTTCCCTACTCTCTGAATTCAGGCCAATCAGCATCCTCTTAACCTCAGCAAAATGATGGAAAAAATTTTGGTTCAAAAAATTATGGCTTGGTTTTCTAACAACAAAATTATTCCCTGTAAACAATTCGGGTTTCTCCCCGGACGCTTTACATGTACCTAACTTCTGTGCTCTCATTATGATTGTATTACAAACTTGAACTTTGGAAAGCGAACCGACGAAATTTATTTTGATCTGAGCAAGGCATTTGGCAATCATTCCTGCCTCATTTCCAAGTTGGAAAATATAGGTATGAGAGTCAACTTTTGAAACGGTTCACATCTTATCCCACAAACAGTTCGTTTTCTGTGAGAATCTGTGAACATGTGTTTGAGTTAAAACCTTGCTCATCTAGTGTTTCTCAAGGTAGCGTTCTCTCCCCCATATTATTTATCATCTACGCACATGAGCTTCCCCAAATTCTACAGTTGGACCCACGAGTTAAAGTATCTGTTTACACTGATGATATAAACGTCTACGCCTCCCATTCTTCTAACGGAAGAGACAAAATCCAGGCAGTATTCCACAAGTCTGTCCTAAAAATGCGCGAATGGGCCGATATTTGGAACATCAAAGTCAACATTTCTGAAAGCTGGTTTTTGAGAGTAGGAGAGAAACCTGTTGAACAAATTGCCACTTCTTACCCTCAACTTATTAAGAGAACCAGCGCACGCGATTTGGGAGTGCTTGTAGCCTTGTCTCTCGTATTTATTAGGTTGTGTACAAATTAATTGCGTTTTTTTTTGCAGACCAGTATTTGACCTACTGTTTTTCGTGTACTATTCATGTAATGTTAGCAGTGTTGCACATCATTTAGAAGCTTATCTTTTGCTCATTCATTTCGTGATGTTCATTTGTTTCGAAGCTCACTCTTGGCTTGGTTCCGCCCGTTATTCAAAATGCTCTCCAAGGTACAAATTCGTATCATTTTGCTTCATGAGTTCAAACTTGGACGGAAAGCAGTGGAAGCTCATGAAAATATTGTGAAAGCATGGTGATCAGATGTGGTTTCAATTCGCACCACTCAACTCTGGTTCCAAAAATTCCGATCAGGAAACATGAGTCTTAAAGATGAACCAGGTAGAGGTCGGATCTGTGAACTTGACGACAACGTCCTGAAGTCTGTGGTGGAGTCGGATCCACGAATAACTGTTCATGAGTTAGCGGAAGATCCTCACATATCATTTTCCACCGTCGCAAAGCGTTTGGAAAAAATTGGAAAGGTGAAGAAAATGGGTCAGTGGGTGCCACGTGAATTGGACGCTGAACAAATGCTCAACCGTTAGCAGATCTCATCGGAGCTGCTTTTACGGAATAAAAACGAAACTTTCCTTGGCCGAGTCGTAATCTGCGACGAGAAGTGGATTCTTTACAATAACCGAACACGTTCTTCATAGT
>KN729000.1:0-14830 GCA_000816745.1 Ancylostoma duodenale
CCTGAACAGCGTAATGCGCCGAGTTCAAAGCCCAGGGGTAGCTCAGCTCCTTCCAGTTACTGGTATCCTCCCCCCGATTGCTGCTCGAGCTTTCTTCCTTTTAGCAGCATTTGGGGAAGGCTAGCAAGAAATGAGGGCAGGGTAGGAGCAGCTGGAAGTAGATGCTGGTGGACTCTGTATTCGATATATTATGCTGTTCGAGCTGTACTTCTGGCGCATAGTTAATGTAGCAGTTCAAAAGTTGAGAATTTAAAAAATTTCACCAAGTATTACTATTTAATATGTACGCGCCTCATCTAGTAAATCTTATCCAGTGATTGCATTCTTGTAATACATGTTATAAATGAATTTCTAGGAGGCTATGCGTTTTTTTTTTTTTGCTGAAGTAAAATTTTGTACAGGATGATGAACACCCCTGGCGAGTTAATGCAGGGGCTGGGGATAATGATGACTTGTTGTTCGACGACGATGACGACAGCAGCGGTGAAGATGCAGCTTCATCATCTGACTCAATCTTCACATCTTCTCCTCCACAACATTCTCCTTCGGCTGATTCATTAGTCAGCCCAGCAACAGAAGAAGAACACCCCTGGCGAGTTAATGCAGGGGCTGGGGATAATGATGACTTGTTGTTCGACGACGATGACGACAGCAGCGGTGAAGATGCAGCTTCATCATCTGACTCAATCTTCACATCTTCTCCTCCACAACATTCTCCTTCGGCTGATTCATTAGTCAGCCCAGCAACAGAAGAAGATGTTTCGGCATACCAGATAGCAAAGAGAGAAATGATTGCTAAACATAGAAGGTAATTGCAATTTTGCCATTAATTTTATCAGTATCATTTCCTCACTACTCCTTTTTTCAGACGTTACATAGAGTCGGAGAAAGGACGAGATCTTCGTGAGAAGGGTTACCAGTAACTCCGATGCAGGGTTTTTCTTAATATTCATGTTTTGTTCATATGCTATCTTGCTTCCGCTCTGTTTCCTATTAAATGCTCTTTTTAATTGAAAAACAGAAGACCATTGTTAGAATCTTTAATATTCCTATCATAGAGTAGATTCAATGTAAATAGTGTACCTATCCTATTTGTCCTCTTGTTCGTTTCGGTGTGTGATCTTTCCTGATTCGGTTACATGTGTTACAGTTCGTCATATTAATATCCTATTAACGAGATTTGAACTTTCCCCCTTCTCTCTAGTGGATCTAAGGGTTTTGTAGAAGCTGAAGAGAGAGAATGCTAAAAGCCTTTTGACGTAGTTTCCGTGGGTTATGAAGCATGTCTAATTCCTCTTCTGTCTTCGGGAGTTGCTGGTTCTTGCCGGACAGGCGTTGAATGTCTCCTTCGGCTTGAGAGGAACGACTTGAAGACGTTGCCCATCCATTTGTACCATGCAGTCATCTGCCTTGTGCTTAAGTAAATGTGCAAAGTGAAGTTGTTGGTTCTTGTCTCTTAGATGGGTATCGTACCAATTTGTCAACAATCTGCTTTAAGATAAAGGTATCAGGTGCGCGTTGAGTATTTGGATCCATTAATGGACAGCTTACTGTTCATGTTGCCCTCCCTGAAGAAAATATCGACAGAAACAGTGGAGAAGTAACAGTTGGCTAAAAGAGTCATTCTCCAGCTACATCTTTCCGGATAAACAAGAGTCAATTTGCGCTAAAGCGAAAGCAAACTCCTTGCGCTGCTCAGGCACAGGAACGCTTGCGTTGATGGGCCGTATATTAATCGTGCTGTCTGGTAATTCAATAAGTAAATCATAAATTATAAAAATAAAGTAAAAAACATGGGAAAATTGCCGTTTCCTACACTCATACGGAAGCCAAGCCAAAAGCGTAGGACCCCAGTACTCGTCAGTAGGGGAGGGGAATTTCTGAGCTTCATATTAAAACACTCACCAACTCGGTTACATCCTTGTCCTCTTCGTCGGTCGGGTGGTGGGATTAGGGAATACAGGCTAGGAATAAAAGTAGTCTCAAACTTGGCTAAATAAACTTGACGTAACACTACAGTGCTAGCCTCGATGCACAGGACAAGCAATAGTTCTTCATCTTCATCGTTATTTTTGAAGCATTTACTTTGAAAATCTGAACTCAATACTAATCCTTCAATAGTATTGCCCTTGAAATTATGGCGATTGATGTCCACAAATTGACACACTTACGTTTTTTCCCATTGAATGATGAACTGTGAGAACTCGACAACAAGATCTTTTTGCCACACTTTGTTGGTCTTAAATTGACACGTGCCTGACGCTTGTAGGATAAATCGCAAATCAACTTCATTCAAGCTAGTCGTTTTGACCTTGATCTTCTTGATTCTGGTTTAGCCGTACGAACTGAGGTCGCACTCCACTCCCGTGGATGTTTACTGTAGTCATTAGATTCCATTATTGGAGCCGTGGAATTAGCAGTGGGTGGGCGTCGCTGCTGAATTATTATTGTTGTTAGACTCGGCCACAACTCAGTTGCTTTCGCCGAATTTCAGCTTATATAGTAGAGTATTTTTTTAGTACGGTTTGTGATTTTACAATATTTTTGTACTTCCCTGGGCATGTGTGGCACAGTGGAGAGAGGCGCACGGCCGCGCACATGGTCAAAGGTTCGATCCCACCCTCGAGAGTGGGGCCGTCGAATTTTTGAAATTACTTTACAAAATAGATGAAAATATTGTGTTTATTGTTGTGATATGGTTTATGGTTTGTTTTTACTATTATTTTCAAATATTTATTAATAATTATTTAATATTGAAATTTAGTAGTTTTTAGAAGCCTTGTCATTCTATCTCGGTCCGCGGAGTGGTGGCATTGCCTTTTTTTCCCCATGCCTCTCCCCACCCCCCCCCCCCCCCTCCACCTGGCTAGCAGCTACTACGTCCAGCACTGCGCTCATGTAGTCAAAAGTGAAGGTAACTGAGCGATTCAAAGCTAGCATAGCATGAAGACCGAGGAATGTTATGCAATAAAAACAGAATAATGAAAAACTTTTTGCTTTTCATAGTTTTCTTTTTGCTGTAATTTGTCATTTAGTGTGGTATTCCCACATAAAAATAAATAAATAGTGGAGAACACTGTGGTCACTGATGGAAATTTTATTATGTGAAAATAATCGCATAACACTATTGATGATCAGCAAAGTAGTCGGCAGCTAGTTAGCTTTTAGGTTTAAATATCACATAGTCACAGCGTTTCACGTATGCAGTCACTAATAAGCGGACAGCATGAAATTCGCGGCGTGTCGGCAAGACGGTGTGATCGACAGGAATTCCGGCGCCCAGAAGATGCGATGATAGCGGCGATCCTGGAAGCGCATATAAATGAGCGAAAATATTAGTAGGATAAAAAGAAACCGGAAAGGAAAAAGAACAAAGAATCCAAAAAAAAAAACAAAAAGTAAAGGAAAGGGCCTTTATATTGAATTTCTGTTTCCTTGGGTGGTTATCGTAAGCCTACTATATACAATTCTCTGCTGTCTAGTTTCGAAAAGGGAAAACCATTCCTCCAATTCTCTTTCATGGATATTTTTTGCTGCTGAACTCCACGCAGAATGTGGATTCTTAATCTCCTTTGTAAGAGTAAGCGGGGATCACGCTCAACTGTGACGATAACTACCCCAGTATCGACGGCAGAGCTGGATGGAGTGTTCCCTGCGACATTGAATTTCAGATCAGAAATCTAAGGAAATACTTGCGATACTTGAAGAAACAACATCTGGATGTCTGTGTACTTACTACAAATCTCCAGATGCTTCCAGTTTTTTTTCTTGAGGTATAATAACCTATACAGTGTTGGAAAAAATTAACAGCTAACCTCAGCTGGTCGCCAATCCTCTGACTGCAGGAAAGGCGCGATGTAATCCAAACCACAAGCACGACCACGCCAATAGCGGAAGTAGTTCTCGAATCTGGATCAAGACATTCGTCAGGCAAGTTACGTCTCACATCTGGAAACAATTTGTACCTCGTTGTGCTTGTCGGCAGTGTGTACGATCTTCTAAGAATCGGCATCTCAGGTCCATTAACTTCTGGACCCAGATACGGTCCAACTCGAGGTAACATCACACGGTGGCTGGAAATTGTTTCCTCTTGGAGACGAGCCTTTGTGATAGGTGATGAGCTTCAGTGAACCTACCTCCTATCCTTCTCGACCAACCATTCACCTTGCTTTGGAGAGTATGCTCTGTACGGTGAGAGTTCGTAGGTACACGTTCGATTTCTGGAGAACGGGTGGTCCCAAAAAATTTTCCAGAGGGAATGAAAATAGCGTTTTCACCAACCTTCTGGGTATGCAGAGGCTAGGCGCTAGTGTGGTGAACATTTTTCTCTCTCTGAACGAGCCCAAATACGGATGGTACATCTCATCGTACCGGGAATGCTTCGCATGATAGTATGAGCTGTACGCATCGTCGAACCTGCAACGTGACGTCATGGCACCAAAAGCTACGAATGTAACTTCATAGAACGAGGGGAGCTGCTGCCCTGACTGAGTTTAGCCTCTTCTATGAACTGCCACGAATACGTATCACATCACTCTAACCACTTATAGTCTGAAAAACATCAGTCTAACCACTTATAGTCTGAAAATTCTATCAATGAGGGGGGATGGGGCGAGAGTTGGTTGAACTCGTCCGCCGCTCAGCTGATTGAGATCAATACGTAGTTTAGTGGAGTCAAAAACGGATGACTACGGCAATACAAGAACGATGCATAATCCCAAATTACATCGAAGAACTGATCTGTACTGAAAACCGATGAACGACATCCTCAAGCAACTAAGCGGTAGCCTAATTAAACGATTACAATTCAACCATGATGCGCAGGTGTCTCTAAAGACACAATTCCAAGTCAGACTCGTTTCTGAGATCCCCACTTGAAAAGAATCTCTATGAGCTGCTGAGCACAATGGTATACATGTTGCCGCGCAAAACCGCCAAAAACCCCTCTATGGAGCCCCAACCCTTGGTGAGCGTGTGGGCGGAGCCAGGGACGGGTTCAAGACGGTGGTCAAGGTCCCTGAATTATGCACTCCTGCGAGCGCACGCTCTAAAGAAATTCGTACTCATTGCGAAAGTTCCTCATTATTCACTCCCTATACGGATGAAAGGTTTGTTCCATGTGTGACCAGCCAGTGCACAGTGTGGAAGCCCCGTTGTCCAGCCTTGGCCCCGCCCACAAACTCCCTCAAAGTTGGGTCTCCAGAACGGGTTTCTTAATGGTTTTGCACAGAATCATGTATACCATCGTGATCGGCAGGTCTTAGAGATTCCTGCATGTGAGGATCTCAAAAATAAATTTGAGGTGGGATGGACCTTCAAACATACGTCTACAATTATAGAGGTTATAGACTGGACATATACGTGAACAAATAATATTCAGTAGAATGATAACTACCAGTGTCATCCCAATTTTCCAGAGGCTACTGGTACAATCTCAGCCTACAATAGCTTAACGCTCATCCCCGAACTCAGATGTGATGAATGCCCCAGATGCCCAACTCAGTTATTTTTACATTTTTTATAAAAAGGACATCTACAACAGCGATATGTTAAGAATAACATAGGACTGGAGAGTTTCAACCTAGGCACACGTCAATAGATTTTCATTCTCAGAAACTTGTCTGTGCACTTATCGATGGTGAGTGACATGCTGTGCCTCACACCAGGAAAAATGTGTTCGAGGGGTGTAACCACCTGTTTCAGATCAAAGGCAAGGGCACTCTCTGTCATCGATTAAGTAAATGAATGTAGAAACAAATGTTGCTGTGGAGCTCTGCACATCTAGATGTAAATGTTATTTAATCCATTTGTGCAGATACGAGAATCCTCGAATGCAGTGACAATTTCTGGCAACATTTAGAAAGGGAAACCATGCAGTGCAATGTGTTATCTAATATTTATTCGATTTAAATCTGAATTTAATAAAGATTAAATTTGCATCTAAAAGGTAGTGATTGTGCAGCTTCTTACTGCTTGATGGAATGCTGATCTTTCGAGAAGATTCAAACGTTCCTTAATGCAGTTAGTCACATAGTTCCACCATTCCCGAACTTATTGTCGCTTTTCCTTAGATGTGCGCACCTCTAGAGACACCGTTCCCTCTCAGAATCGTTTCTGAGATTTTCATGTGGAAAGAATCTCAAAGAGCTCCTGATCACAATGGTTCACGTGAGTCTGTACAAAACTCCAAAAAAAAAAACGTTTTCGAGTCCCAGTTTTGGGGGTTTGGGGTTGGAGCCTTGGGGAGTACGGGGTTTATGCATCATGTACTCCTTCGCTGATTGCACATGGAGTGCACCTTCTGTCCAGTGGATGATGTGGAACTCTGACGAGGAGTATGAATCTCCTCAGAAGGTGCGCTCCTCGGAGGGCATTCAGAAATTCGTCATCCCGCCTTGACCTCGTCCCCGGCTCTGCACACATGCCCTCGAAGAATTGCGTCTCAAAAGCGGTTTCTTCGCAATTTTGCTCGGAATCACCTATACCTCTGAGATCAGCTGCTCCTGAAACTCTTTTGTGTAAAAATCCATTCTATGGTGGGACAGTGCCACTGAGCGTATTTCCTGAACTATAAATTATTGCGAAGAATTATATACAGCATTGAGTAAATTAAGATAATGAAACAATAAAATAACAAACATCTAAAGAAAGAGGTGTGGATATAAATCGCAAATCCCAGTGCCTTTTTTTTGCTTACTGATTAGTGCAGAAGGAGGCGTATTCCTTAGTTTCGAATCCGTATAAGGCTGATGCACGAAACGAATACTAAACATACTAAACATAGGTAGGCATTCTATATTCTCCAAAATCTCTGCATTCTCTGCAATGAAAAGGTCTAGTTTCAGAATCCTCCACAAAATTTTCATTTAAGAGCAATGGATGGATCAGAATAACGCCTGACTCACTGGGATTGTGACTCAGGTAAACTCGACCAGCATCCATTATTGTTTATTCAGCCGAGTAAATGCGGTATGGATATGATGGTGCAGTTTAGATATACTGCTATCCATTGAAGGTTATCTACGAACATATGTATCCAGTGGGGGGAGGGGAAGCGGCCGAATATCGCGGTTGGTTAATTCGTCCAGCTGGCCAATCGCAGATCTTGGTGCATCGTCCCTTCCAAATACAACGCTACATATCCATATCCAGGAGGGCCTGTTATCAGCTCAAAAATCGTGAAGGAATGACAACGAGGAGGATGAATTTAATTTCCTGAAATGGGTCCTTAATTGGTATGCTTCCCCTCTCAAGGTTCTAAGTATCGAGAACCGACCCTGAACAAAGGCAATGGATGACCACTTAGACACCAAAAAGCTTTCGTTTGCCCGTGACGAGTACCGACAACAGCTGCTAATGCTGCTAAGCCATTTTGAAGTGAAAAAGTGCTGTGTCAGGTCGTTTTAAATGGCTAACTTTTACGCTCTGGAGTTATTCCAGTGATGATGAGGTTACACAGAGGTTAACGGACTTTGACTTTGTACGAATGAATTCCGGCAGCCTGTGTGCTCTGTCATCCCCTCGCTTGTTCTAGCAGCGTACATTGGCTCTAAGACTTATTGTTCTGTTCATAGGCATGCGTAGTTATACTGTGTGGTTGTATCGCAGCAGATGTGCGTGTTATCGGTATCCGGAAGCGACGACTGTTTCTATTTGTTGTCCCCCGCAAGCGGCAATGAGGACGTGGAGAGGCGTGCTTTACACTCGATCAAAAACACCTGATCGCCTTGCTGCCGAAGCTTTAATCCACACCACATTTTCGGCCAGAAACACGGGTATGGATTGATGGGTAAACGTTTGGAGTTGGTCTGAGGCTTCCACATTCAAGACTGGATTATTCGGAGGGGGGGGGGGTGTAGAAATATGTTAATTATGTTATGGTATGGAAACGAAGCTAACAAATATTATCTGATCAAACATGAGGCTTTTCTAGTGATTAAAAGACCTTCTGATAGAAATTTACCCCAAATGGTGTTGAAATCACTAATTGAACGAGAGAATACCCTTGACCGTATTCATGGAACGTTCCCGAAAACAAGTGAACTTTTGTGGGTAAAAAACTGGTGGTTAGACGCCACAGGAATCATTCCAACACGGCCGTTTGAATGAGAAAGTTCTAGTTTCCCGGGCACCCAAACGCGGGACTCTCTTTTTATAAGGGAACTTTGGCAATTGTTCGACTTAAGCATTGGCTGATAAATTCTTCAGTTTTAATTTCTGAAAATTCAATGTTGCTCGAACATTTAACGATGGTAGCGGTCTTCCCGCCTCCTCGTTGTCCATAAATACCTGTTCTACACGTGCGGGAAGCGGGAAGATTTGTGCCGGGAAACATCAGGATCGGAAAAGCGCTGTGTTGCTCCGTGTACGGACACTTACCGCTCGCACGCGTAGCGTCAGGCCGTCTTGGCTTCTAGAACTTGGGAGGAAACACCCGAACGTGCCTCAAAAGATGCTCTGTCTTATTCTGACACCTTGTTAGTCGTCTTAGGTCGAAGTTGATCCGTTCTCTCTGTGGAAGGACCGGGAACTTGGGTTTCCCACACACACAGTCTTACTAGGGCCTGATACCCGCGGGTGGTGAGCGCCCGACAATCGTGTTGCTCTAGCTTCCTGGTCCATTTTTTAGAATCAGGTCAGTGTTCTCCTAGGAGTGCCTCCAAATCCAATATCTTGGATCTCACCAAAGAGTGTGTTAGGAGCAATTTGAGCGAATACATCAATAAACGCTTACACTACCCTTCTTTCATAAGCGTGGTTCCCGCAGGTTCGCGGTACAAGCAAAAATACTACATTAATTTACTCAAAGAACTCTTATTGAATTGTGACCGATACCTTCCGAACATTCAATATTTGTCCCGAATGAGCATGAAAGAGGAAGGCTGGCGCTGGATCACAACCATCGTCATGCAAAATGCAACAATAATGCAACATTTTGAGAAAAGAATAATCTGCAGATTGCTCCTCAGTGAAAGAGGATCCTCAGTGAAAGAGGAACTGAGTCATTCGCATTGTTAAAAAGCGGGGGACAGAGGACAAATCTTGGCTGATTGGCATTAACTAATGGAAACAAAGGAGATTTTCAGACTGAGAGAAGAAGAAGCAGGTTTCTTTCCAGGCTCCACCACCACTAGTTGAATAATAAAACGATTAAGCTACTACCTTGGATCCAATCGATTTTCAATGATCCAGAGTTTGTTGAACTAAATGATATTGACTATTAAAATAAACTCTAGATCACTCAAAGCTGAGCCAATATTGACACGAGAACTAGTTTGTTTTTCTGCAGTAAAAATGATGAGAGTCTCCACGTGAGAGCTACTGATGCGACGAAAGTACGCACAGTTATTTCATCTACGAGTCCAAGTCCTCGAGTCAAGGGCGCATCCAGCAAAAGTAAAGTGAGAATGAGCACCAGTAGCGCTGTTATCATGGATCGCTCGAGGAGGATGTGAGACAGCACTACACGCAACATTCAGCCCATTGGAAGAGTGAAATAAAAATTCTAAAAAAAATTGATAAATGAGAAGGAGAAAGAATTCCCGGAAAAATATGTTCGAACACTCAGTGAACTGCTTATAATAATAACTGCGTGCTGAAAATGGGTGAAGGTATACTGCTGAGCGACAATCGCTCGCTTTTAAGTTTGTTTCTTGACTAAATTTATTATCTACTGATTTGCGCGCAATTACCAAAGAATTTGTTATAAAAACTAAGCTGCACATATTCCTTGAAACTGCGTCCAAATCCAAGATATTCAGCTGTGGGTGAAAAAAGGGCACAGCGGCTATGTATCCGCTCCCGTCGGTTTCCAATCACTTTATTAGCCATAAGAATTTATCCGTCCATCTTTTCATTCGTTGGCGCAAATGTGGTGCATATGTTGGAGACGATGCAAATTAACGATAAACCCATATGACCCTCTAGGATAATCCGTGCCGATTTTCCCAAGGCTCGCCGTCTCTTAATCTCGTTGTCTCTAGTCTGCGTATCATGGTAGACCGTTATCCCTGCTTATCTCTAGGAAACCCGATCGATAATCTTGTTCTTAGAGATAAAGGTACGTAGAGAGAGTAAGAGTTGAGCAAATCGTCATAGCATCGTACACGATTATACCGGATTTTTACCAGACGGACGAAAAACACTCTGAGACTTCATCCAATATCCAATACATAAAATTATCCAGTATAATTAAGCCATCACACGGATGATTATACAGCCATATTCACGGACAGGTTTTAATTGGACGATAGGATATGTAAATAATAACATCAAAATATCTGGAATGCAGACTGCAATAATCCAATTGAGATATGAGCCTGGACTTTGGTACCACCATAATTAGGGATAAATACAACCCTACAACCTTATATGAGCCCTCATGGCCCCTTATGGGAGCAGGAGATCCAGCCAGCTTTTGCGGGCTGTTGTATGAGGTGAAGTGCATGGCACAAGGTCTTTGGTTCAGAGTTACCTACCTTCTGGGCCACATGCATCATTGAGGTTACCCAAAATAAACGTGTCAACGCAACACAAGTTTACCCATCGTTAACACGGACGTGCGTACGTTTACCCTGGATAATCCCAATGATATACGCGACCTCTGGTTTAGTTTACCATTTGCGGTCATTTCACCTCACCCTCGACTTCTCTTGGATTAAAAGTATAGAAAAGCGAAATCCTGCGTTTGATTTGTCTCCCCTTTTGCTGATTACAGGGCCCACCACCGAGTGCATTTAAATAAATAAGCAAGCAAATAAATAAGTAACTAACTAAATAAATAAATAAATAAGTAAATAAATAAAACCCAAATAAAAATTCACTATTTCAGCACTGCATTCGGAGCCCAGCTAACAAATGTTGCAAAAAGAGATTCTGGCTGAATATTTGCACATGTAGGGATGGAAAAATTGGGAAAATGAGCACCTGTGGAGGTGTTATTCAGATGAAGTGACCTA
Organism: Ancylostoma duodenale; assembly: GCA_000816745.1. Classification (NCBI taxonomy): domain Eukaryota; kingdom Metazoa; phylum Nematoda; class Chromadorea; order Rhabditida; family Ancylostomatidae; genus Ancylostoma; species Ancylostoma duodenale. The sequence goes on from KN729000.1 coordinate 10,959, forward strand.
TCAAATTGCATTTTAGGGGAGTGGGAAGGTGGGGGGGGGGAGGGGGTTTAGCGAAAATGTAAAGTACACATGACGCTTCTGAGTTGAAAAATAGGCATGAGATGGAAAAAAACATGTTAAAATTACTTACGCTAAGGAAACAATTTCATTGTATGTGTTTGAAGGAGATCCTGCAATAAATCCTTTGTATGGAACGACCGACCATCGCGATTCGATCGCTTTTTCCTTTACCTGGAAACATGCATCGATTCCTCACTGCCTAACGCTCACCCCGTCCAAAGCCCCATGTGTGCTTGGCGCAGAGCGTGTGCTTTCCGCTACCACGAACACGCTCACGGGTTCGATACCCGTACGAGGCACCATCTGGGCAGTGAATGCCGACCTATGCGGCTGACACAATCAGATAGTGCGAGAGCAACGGAGCCTTACCGACCGGTGGTTCGTCATAACTACTGCGTTAAAGCTTAACCGAACAATTCTTTAGTGTAGTGAACCATAGCTATTCGATCCTTACGCCTCTAAGGTTTCATACATATGCGTACCACCACCTCTCTTGTTTTTTCAGGAATTTCCCTATAATTTTTGAACTCTTACCTATAATTCCATGTGGTTTTCTAAAATACGTACTTGTTTGCCAAACAAACCCAGCAATCGATCAGTTGCTCAGCTCAAGTGCTGCCAATGTAATAAATGCTGCACTTCTCAACAGTTCAAGTCTAAACTTGAAAAAAAAAAGGAAAAAAGAGTAAGAAGTGATACAAACGCACCTTATCGAATACGCTCATATGTGCTTCGTGGGGCCAAGAAAATAAATCCGCACAAAGCTCCTCCCCTTGCACAACATGTTACAGCCGCGTGATGCCTCTGCCTCATGTGCCTAGCTGTGAGTTTCACGATGGAAGGCACAGATGCCAGTTACTTTGTTCCAGCGTAACTCAGGCTGGGACGACTTTATCTCAGATCGATTCTGCCCTGTGCTTTGCCCGAGCAGTATGATGGAAAAGATCTTATAATTCAAAGACGATTCTGAAAAGAAAATCGTATCAAGGAGATGCGGCTGTTTCTATTTAAAGGCAGTGTCTCCCCTCATTCTCGATTCTGGGATATCAACAGAATCTGGACCTACTCGACGTGCCGAGTATAGCAATGTATATGATTTCTAATAAAACTCTCGAAAAACCCGTTTTCAAAGGATCAATCCTATTTGTTGTGGACGAGTTCCACGGCAAGGAAACTGCATGACTTCTCTGTGCTTCCTTTGATCTCACTGATCGCATAGGTGTTCTCATTGGTGTAGCTGAGGTGAGACACTGCCTTTAAGAAGTTGAAACTGCTAACTTGTGACATTGAGAATTGTTTCCAGCCTAGCATTACACTCTCAAGACCTTTAACAACTATTGTACCAGCTTTGAAAAAACAAGTTTCTGAACGCATCCCGAAGTAGGAACATGAAAAGCTGGTACGATTATTGCTTTAGTTTTCCATGCTAAATGCTTCAAATCATCTCAAAACCACTGCATTCATAAATTATAAACATTTAATTGAATTTGGTTCTGAGAGTTGGTTCGAATTCCATTACATATGTGACACAGTATTTGCCACATTCCGAATAAAAAAATGACACATGGATGCCAGATCTACCAGCTCCAGAAGCCTTCGTTCCTCGAGAAAAAACTAGCCAAACATAACGGCATAAAAATGTGGTCTCGTTGTCCTTTGCTTCGCAGTATCCCGGTTTCTAAGCGTACATAGTGCGTCAGGGAGCTGCTCATGCGATATGCAATGGTTTCTGCTGATCGAAGGGATTTTATTGTCTACTGAGGTTATCGTTTATTAAAGTTGTGGAAAAAATGTAGTCAACACAAAAACGAGCTATATTTCCTTCGCACCTAGCTAATATTCATTTGCCTTCTACATGTTTGATGTACAATTACAATTACAATTGTTTATTCTTTGTCGCACAGACACAAGTGATGTCTTCCTAGTTTTTCGTGCGAAGAATCTTGAAGAACCGGCACCATCGAACAGATCCGTTCTTCTTCTTCCCACATCCTTGTCCTTGTGGTATCCAACAATTGCGGCTCAAGCCCGAACGCCTTCCTGCACAATCGCGGCCGGTCCTTTCTTCTTGGCATACGGTCCACGCCAGCCAACGGCGTGTTGGACCGGATTTCTTCCTTCTCGATGTGGTAGGGTGAGCACGGTTGAGAGACCTGACCGCTCACGGGGGACGTAGGAGTCGAAACTATTTGATGTACAGACTGCATGAGTTTTCCTACAGGCCTAGCAGTGATGACTACTGGAACTTCGTCAGTGCCCTGAAAGGTCGGCTGCGGAAAAATAACCACAGTCATTTCGAAAGCATCAACTCCAGCTGCTTCGGTACATCGTGATTGCTGAAGGTCTCGCGGAGGTAATTCAAAGATGGGACAGTACATGAACAGTGTTTCGTGGATTACAGTATTGAATATGTACACTTGTCGTTGATTAAGACTAGAATTCCATTAAAAATTTAGCTTTAGAAAAACGCTACAGGTATCGCTCAAACTGTCAAGCGCGCCAATAACTCTCTAGATTCTCTGCAGTGCAAACAACCTTTCAGAATCTGTAGACTAAGTGGGAGCAGAGGAACACTTCACAACCTTTTTTTAAAGGATACTAAACGGCATGCCCGGCTTCGCTCGGATGTTTTATTACCCCCAGGTATTTCAAACCGATGAGGACAATTGCTGCTTCCAATAAATTCGTCCAAAATGCTCATCATTTTGGTGATCAGCATCTTAACGAAACTTAGTGTCCACAATCCCCAGCCTGACAGTTAGAATTAGCATCTCTTACGAAAAAAGAAGGCTACTGAGTCGTGACAGAGAGGTGTGATAGTTTGGAGATGAGCGCCTACAAGTGCGAGGACATCGCTGGTTTTTCACAGATCAAAATGGTCAGACCGGCACCAAGATCTATTAATACGAGATCCCTAGAAATTGCGCTAGTACGGAAGCAAAGGAACTGCGACATTACTCTTGAGCAGGACTATGCTCGGGATCGTAGGACTGAAACAATCATCACATTTCTGCAGCCGGTGTCGTATATAATATTCTGGCCCGTCTAATATCCTGTCCACCTTCCGGAATTCTCTCCGAACCTTCATTCCGCGTGAGCAACTTCGCTCATTACATATTTATCTGCTTTCCTTTCCACATATAGAGCACGTTCACCTTTATTAGCGGAGAGATTCTCAAGAGATGGGAAACATCACAGAATCTTCGATCTTCAGAAAAATGGTTTAGTGGCCCGCTCGGGGGGATCGAAAGTAATCATGATGGAAAAGGAAGAAAAAATGTGTCCAAATAAGTCCTGCAGCTCTTTGAACTGAATTTCACTTTTCTATGACGCTCAACTGATTACTTCTGTTTTCACTATAAAGTTGTGTTCTTCTTTCCTTTTTTGACTTTCCTCTTAATCTACATATTCATAGTGATACTAATACGTGCGTATGTAAGTACACCCAAATACAGGCGAGACGTAATCCTTCAAGGAAGCAGCAAAGATAGGGACGGACTGAAATGCGTGAAGGTGTGGCACATTCTGTAAGCTCCCAAGTTAGGCAAAATTTCGCAAGTGCTACATTTTGGGCAGAATTTTATGCGGGCAGAATATTATATACCACACCGGCTAATCACGGTAGCCATAATTAGTTTGACTGGTCAAAGTTTCATGAGACCCAGCCTTACATGGAATCTTATGGAAGTGCAACATGGGAATTTTAACGCGCTCTTCTCAGCACAACAGGACCATTGGACAGAAATGATATAGCAGTATTCTTCCGTCTCGAAGCCTCATGTCTTATTTCGATATACGTTTTTCTTTCTTCA
>KN729001.1:4118-18198 GCA_000816745.1 Ancylostoma duodenale
ACCGCCAACTGATGACAATAAACAAAGAGCACCCATTCAAAACAACATGATTGGTTTCGCAGAACCTCGATGTTGATAATATTGAACGAGTACCAGATTGATCCTCTTTGAGAGGTCTGCCTCGCGCCTTTGTAGTGAAAGAATTGCGACCAGACACTAGGCCGCTTAGTAATAAAATATGCAGTATAAACCCTCTACGACAGAATGAAGTGCCTTGCTCAACTGTTGAAGGAAGAAGGTGCACCGAAACACTCCCAGAAACCGTAGCAACGCCAAAATAAGGTCAGGGCGAATTTGTGGTGACCTGCTGCAAAAATCGCTCATTGCAGACCAACCATTCTTTCTCCTCTGGGAAGTACTTTCAAGATGTAAATGAGATAAAATAGAAACTTCACATTGTGAGCTCAGCGTTGCTCAATAAAATAGATTCTAAGGTCCTACACAGCACCGCCTAAGCAGACCTTGCACGGCAGCTACTCCACAGGCTGGAGCAACTGGGATGGGAAGCTAGGACTCATACATCATAATCAGGAATCCTCTCGCTCACCGACGACCGTTTCCCAGAGAACATGGACGACTTCTTCGAGGAGAATCTTCTCGAAGACTAAAGGGACCCCAAAATTGACCTACGGAAGTTCGTCGATCCTAGGAGGCATTGTTAGAAAAGTCAGATAGTCGGAGAACATCTAGCTTATTGCGAAAGATTTGAGGATTACGATGGTTTTAAGCCTTTAATTTGATTGATTTTAAACAGAGTTATGAGGTTCGGAAACAAAGGCATGAAAACGCGCATTATTTTTGCACCAACCTAATATTTAGGTGCGTGCGACTCGTGACATATGTTTGCGAAGTTATGTCATTCGTGTTAGCCTTACTGAGATTTCACCCACGTTGCACTTATCACCGCAACGGATATTCGTGGAATCTGGTCTATGCTTGTCTTCCTTGTTATTGGACGCCCGCACCTGTGTCAAGTCGTAACAACAGTGGTAAGAATAAAAGTATAGAGCGCAATTTTCTAGAAAATTTCGCTGGAAAACAATAACAAAAGAGTTCTATATTCATATACGTACAGAGTTAATGTGAGTGGTTTTTAGCGGTTCAGACGTAGCCTTTCGATTGAGAATTTGATCTATTGGAATGGATCAGCCCGTGCGGGTCTTGCAGCGCGATGTTTACTCCGAGGTGAATGCCATGTATCTAAATCATTTAGTTTTTGGAACTACCATATGATTTTATTCTTTCCTAGTTATGTCTTTATAATCAACATCCGATTTTCTTTCTCTCTGTGTTCTTCCTGTTCCGAGAAAACTGCTTTACTAGCCAAATCTCCGATGGCGCAAAGAAAATAGGTGGCAATGATGGCAGCGTTATCGACTTTTTTGTTACACGTGTAACTTGACCGCGATGCTTCAACCTTACCAACACAGAAGAATCCGAAAACCATTTTTGCGTGAGTTTTGGCGGAATTGGGCATTTCATCCGTACTCCTCATAGTCAAAAATCTAATATTTTGCCATAATCTCAGAGAAGGAATTTTCGTGCGTGCTGCCTTTAATAGCGCTTTCAAATCAAACATGATAGACAACTAAGAGGCGGAGAAACTGCAACTAAAAAACCTTAGGAACTTCTGCTAACACTCAAAATTTTTCAATGTGAATGCGACGGTACGACGTTTCCTTAAAATTGCAACTGCACAAAAATACCGACATCAAAAGCAGAAAGCGCTTCACTCCTTAATCTGATATGCTTCGCTTGTAAGCATCGTCATTGTGCGAGATCTGGCACGAGTTAGATTAGAAATTCTGAAAACGACGTCGCATAGCTGAAAAATATGTAAATATATGAAAGGGAATGTGTGTAATCCAAATTCTTCCGGAATTGCTTTAGTTGTCGAGGTTCGTGATGGCGTCTGTAATCTCTTGTTACTCGCCTTTAAAAAATGAATCCTTCAGTGATGAACAACTGATTCATTCAAACTAAATAAATAGAATTGCTGTAATCACAGAAAATCCAATGTAATTTTTGACGAATTTTGTACTAATACAACTGTACAATCACAGAGATCACATGAAATCCACCGAAATTGACCTGTGGGTTACCTCGATTTTTCGAGGTGGCGTTTGATTCGCAGATAGTATAGTCCAATTCGACTTGCTGAGATCCGAATACCCCGATCCACCTGAAATTGTCAGAATTCTTCTTGCTCTCTTAGATCATATTTTGCTACCCTACGCTACCCATCTTTATTTAATAATACAAGGGCTGAAAGTCATGAAACGATAACCAAGCAAACCAAGGATGGCTAGCGTGATTGGTTATCGTAGTGACCACACAGTGCTAAGAGACGCAGACGGAAAAAGGTGGTCTGCTAGCCTGGGTTTGCTTCGTTATCGTTTCATGAATCCCAGCCAAGGACACATAATAATACAGCTGAGTCTGCGTCTGGCTATTTTGATTGACGACACAGGAGTATCTCATCAAGGTTTGTTTTTTTAATAGGAGACATATTTAGTTGATCTTGATTAATAACAAAAATATGCGTCAACTGGAAATCTATTACTGTTAAAATTCGTGGAAAACGCACTTTTCTTTTGTTCAATAATCAGCAGATAAGGAGAAGATTAACGTGCACGCAAAAATTTCCTTTCCGTAAACAAAACATTCCAGAAGGTTACCACCTGAATGACTTCCTCAATCTTAATCTTTGGTTTTGAGATGGCGTGAAGTGGCATCCTAACCGCTACGTTGGCTCCGGATATTCCCCATTTGGCTTGAAACAGTAGCATTCAAGTAGTTTCATCGCCGTAGGTCGCAGGCGTCGTTTCATCTGAGGGCTGAAAAAAAAACAGTTTAAATGAAATCCAGTTGGCTATTACGTTCTAAAAGCCTGCGTCTCTCATTTTCAAAAGTTTCTGAACAGAGGCATATTGTTCCCTAGTTATGTACAACGGAAAAGCAAGCGGGCAACCTACTATACCGGAATGGAACTTTACTGGTTTGAAACTTCGCCTAGCAAGATGATTTAGTAGGTGCAGTATTTCCTCCACCGGACCGAATTCTCATCACGCAATAATGAGAGTATTTGATTTGCAGAGAAAAAATCCGTTGGATCTTTACTGCGAATAAATACAAAATCTACCACATTAAGCACATTTGTGGTGGGTATCATGAATGTTTCCGGAAACGCTTTAAAACTCTTGCTCATCTAGGATAAATGAGTTATCCCAGCAATCGCTTGAGGCAGTAATTGGTGTGTTTCAAACTAACATTCTCTAATAGATCAGCGAGTAAATCTACTCTTAGATGAATATGTTACATGTTAGCAAAACTCCAATCATTCCAAGAGAATAGTCCTTTAGACTGCCAGATTGAACCTATTTTCCCCTACTTTGGCAACTCTTACCTGTAAAATATGTACAGGTAGAAGAGCACCGCATGATGAGTGTAGAGTAGAAAATGTGCCAAAAGTGAGAAGTTCTGCATAACGACAGTCTGAATTTCAGTCATCAACTTGCGATATTCTTACTCATTAGCTAGGGAGGTCGCCTACCTGGTTATCCACACCTAGAATATTCGTCGTCATTCTATAAATGTAGTTTGGCATATTCAGGATTATGAACACCCAGGTGACGACCATCAGTGACCGCGTCAGCTGTACGTCGGTGTACCGTAACCCTGAATGGTCAGCTTAATCAGATCCAGAGAGAGGCGGGTGGTTTAATGCATGCACCTCCATACCTTTCTTTGATTTTGTCTTCGGTTTGTCCAGATCCAAGGAAAAATGCGATGACAAGCGGCCAAGTGAGACTCTGAAACACACGAAAGAAGGTAACAAATACCGTGAAGAGCTTCTGGTCAAGCTGAAATTTCTGGTAAAGAGTTGGGAATCCCCTAGCACTTGGACTTTAGTTATTTGTTAACATCTACTGTATTTTTTTTGGGAACTGTCTGATGAAATGAAGGAATATAAGCTAGGAAACTCAGAGAGGTAGCACTATAGGTTGGTGCAGAAGCATCCGGCGTTTTTCATACTTTTTTGTCCACTAAGATTATAGATTGGCTGGATAGTTTTTCCTTGAAAATTTTTTCTAATATTCTCCAGGTCAGAAGATAGTGCTATTCATGTTTGTTACACCTCTCCATAACATTGAAAATGTATTTACTGCAAAGTGGTCACTTCTTCTGGACTTTGGCAAACAAACAACCAGTAAACAACAACGTCGATTCTCATCCATCTAAAAAATCGGGTTAACAGCTTCTTAGTAGCTGATCAAGCTTGCTTGACCAGAATCGAAAAAAAGTTCACTTGTTTTTCTTTCGCCAAAGCCCGGACGAGATTGCGAGATGGCAACCCTGTGATGGATTTTCTGACCAAATTCATTAGTTATGAATAAGGTGCTTTATGCGACGTTTCGTTCAGTAAATGCCGGAGAATTTTCTTAGAAGTCAGCAGAGCTTTGGAAGGCAAGAACTATTTATTTTTATCTATACTACTCCATCTATCTTTTATCTATAATTATCACTTTATTATCAATCATTTATATCTAAATTATCATTAAAAGCCGGAAACTTTTTCATTAACACAAGAATTAATAGCTGACGTGTAAAAATAATACATTAAACCTGGTATAGCTCTTCAGTCCTTGACTCTGCAAAGATGTAGCTGAAGTAAGAGGAGCTTCCGCTTCAGGAGTGTTGAACGATACCGCTGGTGAGCTTGGATACTTCCTATAACAATCTGGTTATATCTTCTCTAAAATCATAATTGTTGCATTTTGATTGCATAGCAGTACATTTGCTCGTAATCATTTTACCCTCCAGCCTATATTTTATTCCAGCCTCTCAATGATTCTACATTACGTCAGCAGACAGATATACAATTCACATTCGAGGCTGCCGCATGACAATTAGAGGAAGAGAAACAATTCATTAACTAAATGTTTCTGAATAAAGGAATATCTCAAGGAGCAATAGCTCACTGGCAAATTAGTTGCCTGGAAAGAGAAAAAGCTGATTGGTACGTCATTAGAATACATTCGAATGCTTTCTTTTTCCGAAATGAAGTCAAGTGTATGTATTATAGCATCCCAAAGCGGACAAAACAAGCACCGACGATTTGGTCCTTCCATTCTTTCGAATGCGTTAGCCATGCTTGTTATAAGACTGCAACAGCGGAAGACACGGAAATGCCCAACCAGGTGGGGGGGGGGGGGCATAAAAAAGAACCAGGAGACCCGGATGGAGCAGCAAAATCACTGAAAAGGGAAACGCAAAGCTGATGCAAAGATTTCATTGATTTGACAAAGTATTTTTCAGTAATATGGCGATCCAGTCGGTTCTTTTTTCGAAGTGAGCAAGAAGTTTTCTGCTAACCTTTCCTACAGTTTCCAGAATTCCCCCAATCTTCTCTGACTGGATGTATTTGTGACTCAGAAGACCTCTCGCTTTTTTTCAAACTGTCCTTCTCGAGGCTCATGAAACAGCTCAAATATCACAAAAATGTGAGTGCAGTGAAAGGTCTGAAGCGCTTTACCTAGGTATGACATTTCGAAACATTTGCCCTTATAGTTGCCCTTTTCAAGGTGACTGATTCGGTTAACTTTATCAAAAATATCCGCTTCTATTTTCTACTCGGTCATGCATAACCGTGAGTTAGTGCTGTCAAGGAAATGCACTTCTGAATAGTAGCTAGATTTGAATGAAATTGCACACTTCTATTTGAATGATTCCAACCAAAAATTCAAAAAAAGTGAATGAGAGAACACTAAAAAAATTGAACAGTAGTATGTCTAACCACAGAAAGGGAATAAAACTCGAACATATTGACCCTCATAAGAGAATAAAAAGGTACAGAAAAACGGAAGAGGTCATCGCAAGCTATGCTTAAGAGGTTTCACTGGCGAACTCTGAGTGTGATTAGAGAAAGTGTTGTCCTTCTCAATGCTAACCACCGATTCTCCCTCCACGCCGCTCGGGTAGAAAACGAGGAGAGATTCCGAATTCAAGTCTAGATTCCAGATATGTTACATAACTCACAAGCGAGTAATAGTAATACATGAGTGTAGACAGACATCCATACGTAGCTTATTAGACACGAGTTATAAGTTATTGTGCCACGTGTGTTCAAATATTTCTCCGCCAGAAGCCCATGATTTCTCCTACTTTTTTTCTCTGTCTCTATACTAACAATAAGATTTAGTTTTGCAGGAGACTCTTGATTTGGAGCAGTTGTCCTCATAACACATTCTTAGAAAAATGGAATGTTATGACAATTATTCCACAGAATGCAGTGTATCAAATAATAAGTAAATAATAAATAAGTAAATAAATAAATGAATAAATTCCTGCGAAACGGACCAGATCTTTAAGGAAAGCTCCACCGCTGAGCTAATTCTTTGAGCGCAAGGAGAGCTTTTCCAAGGTGCCTACGGTTTCCCACGGAAACGGATTGTAAGAAGCACGGGAGGGAAAACCAAGGCTACTCCATGCTTCTAGTAATACCCAAATCTCACATAATCTGTTCAAGAATTTTCCCTCTTGAAAACAGGACAGCAGCCACAATGTGAAAATGTTTCGAAAACTATATTAAAAATGGTTTCTTCACCCTGGTAATTTTTTTTTGGGACAGCCTCGCTCTTCTCGTCTGAAAAAGGAACGTGCATGGATTTTGCATAATCGTCTCGTGGTTTTCATCGAAAACAATTGGCGGTTTTTTATCCCACGTAAAACCACCATCAAATCATACGTTTGTCGCTGTTTTGTTCGGAAAATGCGGGAGGAATCGGTGAATCGGCGCCGAAAATCTGCATTGAACGTTTGCCTCGAAACTTTTTCGTTACGCAGCAAGTCTTCAAACTCAGACTTGTCCCGGAAAAATCCTCATTACTGCAGAAGATTACGCCAGCGAACGACAGTACAACAAAAGCTTGTGGCCCACTACAGTGGCGGCCACATATTTAGCACGCTGCCAATTTTGGGCGATCGACTGATGAAAATATAAAATTTGTATTTCAAGCCTGGAATGAGCTATCAGGATAACACTTGGGAGCATGATAGGGCATAACATTCTCTTTTTCATCTCTACTCTATTCCTCAAGAAAATGTTTCTAAGCAGATTTGTACTCATTCTTTGCGTTTAGAGCTGAAAATTGAGTACTTTTGAAAATAGTGTCGCTTCTCTCTCACTCGATTTCATCGAATCAAGGGAAAATGTGATTTTATTCCCGATATTAGTGCGCATTTAACTACAATAGTTTTGATGTGCAGTGTTTTACCTCATGGAAGAACATGGGCTGTGCACATAGCTAAAAAATTGCGAAAAAAAGGATTTATGGTGAATGCAAAGAAGAGAAAACATGCATTTTTGCTGTGGATTTTTCTCTGATTTGCCCTCCTAGCAGGCATTCAGATACTCAAGGGAAAATCCCAAAGCTTGTTTTATTCTCAAGATTCAATAAAATGCAATTTTCGACAAATTTGACGGCTCGTTTCTGTCCCTCGCTCCAGCTGGTATGGAGAGTTCGCGAACAGCTTTCACAAACAGAATTTTAACCAGAAAAGTGCCTAATTTAAATTACCACTTCACTTCTCTCCATAAGTAGGTTGAAAAATTTTACACCTAGTTGAAGTTGAGTTTGAAAAGTTTTACGCCTAGAAAACTGGCAAAATCGAAATTTTATTTTTTATTCCAGTTCCAACCGATACTGTGCCAGTGATAAGCAAGAGTAATGAAGCCTTCATAGAGCCTCAACACATACTCGAACCTGGTCTTGATTGCTCATCCTTGGGCTGAGATATGGAAAAAATTCTGTGGCCCAAAATCGTGGGCGTGCTAAATACGTGGCCGCCACTGTATATGTTTTGCCTTGTGCAGCTTTCCAAAACTTTCCAATCTGCTTTTTGTGAACAGTTACGCTAATTTTTGGTGCTCACATGTAATCTCTGAGCATTATGTGCCTAGGTTGGTTTGTAGGCAAAGGAGAGTCCCTCGCTCTTTAGTCAGGCGGTCACTGGTTCAAATCTTGCCAAATAATAACACATAATATAACAGTAGGTGGCGAAACAATTGGTTTCAGCGCAACATAAACAGCTGCCCTCTTTCCGTAAACCTGAGTCGTTTGTTCCTCAGGGACACTATCAAGGACTCGGGTCCTGCTTAGGACCACACATTTGACACTTCTCATCAATTGCTTGCTTACTTTTGAGGAGTCCATTTAGAGCGCTTATGGGGACGAACATTTAGAAAGTGACTTCTAGTTATTTGTGGGCATAAAAGGCCGAAAGGCTGAGCTCAGTTCTTGTACGTGGGCACCAAAAGTGGGCGAAAATTCCCATAGAGAGCAGATAGAAAAGTTTCGGGAACGGATTTGAGATCATCGTCGCTTGCTGGCGAAATACTTTATATTATGAACGGCGACGCTGTCTTCGCACTAGTTTGTTGAAAATGAGAGGGTGCAGTTGCACCAAACGAGACTTCCAGGGTACGTAGCTTCACTTACCTGATGTGAGAATTGAGCTTGTAGACAACAAGTAGATTGGATGTGAAAATGATCATAGAAGGCACAAACATGCATACAATCGTCTGAAAAAAGGCAATGATGTATGGCTGCAAGGCACAGATTTTACGCGGTTGTGCAAATTTACGGCAGTTTTCCACAGAGAAAAATAGTTTACTGAGAATAATTATAAGTACGGTCTTCCGAGAAAAACTCTCTCGATTGAAATGCACAGAGGCATAAGGAGTATGCAGCTCCAAAGATTCCTTTCAAGGCCTCAGAATTACTGTCAACCCCAATCAAGACCAGTAACGCATTAGAGTCGAATTAATATTCGATTTTGAGTGCGTCGAAGGTTAGAATGTTCGAAAAGAGCGGTAATTTCTGTGAGGAGATACACATGAAAACGATTGGGGGGGGGGGGTCTCTCTCTCTTTCGATTTTTTTTGGATATCCTAAAAATAAAACGTTATTCAGTGCTCATCATGCACGTATACTAGCAGCATTATTTCCTTTTTCCAGTCGTGCGCCACAGGGTCTTTCTCAACGATAGGTAGTGCAGTAATTTTGCCTCGTTTTCGTACTTGCAAGGGAGTAAAATAAGGTCCGACTAGCAAATCAGGTTAAAGACTATCTGGCTCGATTCTTGGCCCCGAGAGGGAGCTGCACCATCCCACTACATGCCATTTTCGCTCAGTGTTCCAAAAAAGTGATTTCTCGCAGTGGTTTAACTTTATTGCCCTATATTGCCAAAGTTTTGCCGCACCTACAGTAACTAGCGGCACAGTCATCGGAAGAGCGAGTGAAAAACCGCAAGGACATATGATTTCATTGGAATACTCTTTCAAAGGTAACATTACCTCTAGGACAGTCATAACGTGGTATATCCTATCAAATGCTGGATCGATATCACATATTCCATGCTGAACTGATGCCACGTAGAGAATCCACGAGTTGAAGAGCATTGCAATAGCAATCAAGGCCACCACCTGGACGCAAGCCCTGCAATGTTGCCAATATTATATGTACCCTGTAGGTCTCAAAAATATATGATGATTGTGCAAATCTTTTATTTTCTGAGTGGAACACTGCTCACTTCTCCGTGGTCAAGGTTCGGGTTTTCCTGTACAGGAGAATGAGCCTTTCACATCCAACAAGCACGATCAGCCACACGCTCGCAAAGTCGCAGACATGTGCTAGGAATTGATTAACTTTGCAGCTGACGTTACGGAATTGAATTCCGATGAGGCTGTCCTGAAAGTACAATATTACTTTGGTCCCACGCACGGCTAGCGAAGACGATTTAATCAGTCGTGACCTTAAGAGGAATTGTCGTGCAGCTATTAATCCTAAGTTGTAAATTTTGTATACGACGAAGGTAAAAGGAGATGAATTTCCCCCACATAGCTGGTGCATTATCGGTACAGCCTATTTTTATACTACACAATTACACCCTTCAGTGGACTCTCGGCAACCAGCTGGTAACCGTTTTTCGAAATGGCACACATCATGTAGATTGGATGTAGTGGCTAGATGATAAGATGAAAGAAACGAAGCTTTGATGTTTTTGTAGAAGCTTTTCTCATTGATATCATTTCATACATATCATTCATATGCATCATCGGATATACAGCTCAAGAAACCCAAAAACCATGATTTACATGAGATTGAAAGATGCAAAATCCCACGGTTGAAACATGCATGCTCATGTAAAACACGGTTTTTTAATCAATAGTTCTATGCCAGCAATACTGAAACATGCAAAACCTATGCACACCCATGAATATTCATGGATTTTGCATGGGTGTGCGTGTGCGTGGGGTTTTCGTGCGTTCTGTATCGAATTAGTATCGGATTTCTGGAAACGCAAGGGTTCTGCATGGATATGCATGGGTTTTGCATGGGTATGCACGGGCTTTCATGGATTTGACCATTGCTGGTATAGAGCTATTGATTGAAAGCTTGCATGTTTTAATCATGGGAGTTGAATCTTTCAATCTCATACAAAACGGAGTTTTTAAGTTCCCTGAGAATGGGCGTCGATGCAAGTGCGCTTCCCGCGGACTATCAAAGCATGCGATGCGGCCGCAGCGCTTGCGCTGGAATTGCCCACCGCAATAGCAAATCAGGGTTTTCTTGATAATTTATAGTCCCATTTTATGTCAACTACTAAGAACAAAAACCGAGGCTTTTTCTATCACGGCGATGGTTACAGCGTAAGCAGCGCGGTAGCAAAGGCCTGGAAGTGGTGTGAAAGTTAATTATGCTTTGAAGAGCGGGAGAAACCGTCTGAATAGATGTTCGGCGACTTAGGTTCGGCGATTCAAAGCCCTCTGTGACGTTTCTTGGAAAGAATAATTCCACATGCGAAATTGTCAGGCACAGAAGAGTACAATCAACTAGTACAAGTACATGTGTATGTCTACTTAAGCTGAAAGAACAAAGATCATAGAGTTAATGCTATGTATATAACAGTGCATCAGTATCTAAGGTGAAAAGTAAAAAAAGTAAAAAAAAAGTAGCATTCTTAGAAAGTATCAGCACTGAAGCCTCAATCGAGAGGTACTAATGATGTCTAGTGGTTATTGATTTTCTCGCGAAAATTGGTATTGCGCATATTCAGCCCTCAACGGTACTGCTTCAGGCTCATTACCCATACATACATATCTGCTGCTCTTTCATGCTTACTATGCTAAACGCATAATGTATAGATCGTTGGAGTTATTTATGTAGCTGCAACCCTCAGCCTAGAAAGGTTACACAAGAATCGTCCCCCAATACCGAACAGAAGCACGACGAATCCCCCTCTATCTGCGTCTGAACATAACCTTAGGCTACGTAGCACTAGCCTTCCTTTCCATGAATGGGCTTAAGATTTTTGTGCTGAACGGGTGCAGGAAAAGGCATCCCTTGGGAGAGGCTCTTAGTTTATGTTCGGAACTTTTACATGCACTTACCTTCAAACATGAGAAACATTAAGAAACTGCGAGAACCGTTTCCTTCAAGGCACATTACTAAAAAAAGTGTACATCATCAGGATAATGAAGACTTCAAAGACTGCTAATCGGAGCTTTGATGACCCCTTAGCGTTGCTGATGATGAAAGCTTTAATTTGCTTCTCCCATTGTGAGCCCATCTACAAAGCTTTTCTGGTGAATTTGCCGGATTTTCAGTGAAACTATTCCAAAAGCGTAGCGTCTTCATCATCAAAATGATGGATAAGAAAACTTTTCCGTAATGGCTGAAGATTTCTGCTATCAAACCTTGTATGCGGCTATCTCGCGTCGCTACCCCGTTAAGGAAACCATAAAATAGTGATCTACTTCCGCGTTCTCTTCCGTCAAAAGGTCCGTCAATCAAAGAATAGAAGAAACTCGACGGGCTCAAACTCCTCATTGGAGTCATGTGTAGAGCAAAAATAAAAAAAATCGAATCAGAAACTTGCATTCAACTCATTTGGATTTTTTAAAGAATTTTTATGGAGTGATCGCTTCTACTACCACGTGTTAAGAGCAGATTCACGCGCAAAGTTTCATCGCGGAAAACCTTTATTGTCATGATCTTGCGCCCCCTTCCCTTCCCTCTGCTATATCCACCATGCATACACTCAGTTAATTCCTCGTTTCTCCTCCGCACCTGTTTGGGGCTTCCAAGGGTACACATGTAAGGGCAATCGTATTGTGGTGACAAAGCGGAAGTACTTAGCATAATTTCTTGGAAATTGTTGCCGAAAGATGCGGATTTGCTCCGAGGAGTTGTGGGAATGTGTAGTTCCCAGAACTGCACACTAGAAAGACCAGAATGCGTAGCACTTCAAAACCTCAACCGGATGAGCTACCGAGAAGTATGAAGCGATGGCTAATGAGATGCTAGACGGGGTTCGGATAAGTACAAGTAAATGTCTGAGTTGTCTGTGAATTCCAAGATTTTTGGCCTATTTTAGGAAATCCCATCTCTTCAGGCTGCAGTTGCATCCGAAGCGATTGTGCTTTCTAGGATCTCCACACGAGTTACAGTTCGTTCCAAAAACTAGGACAGTTGAGTATTCGTGCCTCTTCTCCTTTTATTTTGCTTATCTGAAAACCCCAGTGTTTTGGGCTCTTTTCCTTCCCAATTCCGCGTCCAATGTCTTCCCATTGGACCGAACCATATCCTTTACTGCAAAGATTGTTCGAAGGCTATCGTAGACAAGCCCTCGGCAGGTAAAACTAAGTATACGTACGAAACTCCTCCCAGCCGTTCACGTCGTCTGAAAGATCTTCCACCCAACGGCTCTTTTTCAGTAGCCATTCCATTTTCGATGCGTGCCCTTTTCTTGTATGGTGTTATTACCAGCGCCAAGCTCAGTAAATCTTGCATTAGTACATGTCTACTCCTCTGCATCTCCTACGCGTCTTATTATCGCATCGGAAAAATTTCTATTTTCCATGTTTTTTTCTTGAAATTGACTTATTTTTGAGATCTCGGAGTTGTGAGTTTCGTGGCTGAAGGGCCATAGTCGCACCTGTCTCAACTATTTGCCCCTAAGCTGGTAATAGCCGACAATTTCCTTCTTTGCGAGCAACAACAAGGCTTTCAATGTTGCGGAAGGAGTTCAAACTACGTAAAAAAATAGTAGCTTTTCTTGCTCAATTCATCTCGCCCATAGGGTCTAATTGTTGAAAAAACATTTGTACCAATTCATTAGTTTGACGCATGCATGAAACGTCATGAAAGTAAAATGGCATGCAGATTTGATGCAAAGAGGTGACTACAAAAAGGTAATGTGCGTAAGGGTACAATAATCTAAATAAATGGATGATGCACTTTGTGCTTTTCACGCTCATTTGTGCGTTTACGACGCATGGACAGCTATATTGAAGTTTAAACGTAGATGATAGGTGTGACCCAGTGCCGGACGCAGGAGTTGCTAGCCAGTGGTGGGGTGCATGCGGAAAATGTCACAACGCCGCCGCTACTTGGACCCAGATAGAATGATAAAATTACTAAAAAGTATTAATTTCAACATTTAATGAAGAATAAAAAATTTTTGAAATAATGATGAAAATGAACAATTTGAAGAAAGCTAGTACAATATTTCTTACATTTATCTATCTTACAAATTAATTCCAAAATTTTGGCGACCCATTCTTGGTGGGGGAACGCCTCCTCTCCACCCGCCCCCTCACCCACATCACTGATGTGGTAAAAGATTCTCTCTTAAGAGTGATTAAGGTAATAGGGTTGTTTATCTCGGATGCAGTCCTAAATGTAGGAGGGAGAGCCTTAATTCATGCTAGTGGAGGACATGCACTAGGTTTATTGCACCTCAAGCAATGCGAGGGTGTCCTCAGCGCCCGGTGCAGTGAACTTTGCAGAGCCTCCAAGCAGAGCACGTTAGGATGAGCTTGGTGGATTTCCGTAACGTTTACCCCACCGATGGCTTTGCCTTCTTATAAGATAGTTCAAGCCAGATGCACGCGTGAGTCTATATTTCCACATGCGTGCGTCTGTATTATGGAGCTTAGGCTCAGTAACAACCCTGACGCAGGTCACACGTAGATGAAATGCACGCGTTTCAAGCATAGCCGCAGTCGCACGGT
>KN729005.1:3774-13948 GCA_000816745.1 Ancylostoma duodenale
ATTTTTTTACCAGAACTCTAGAACTGGTCACTTTCAATTTTTATAAACCACTTAAAACTGACATTGATTTTTGACAGGTTATTTTTTTCCTGGTAAAACTGGTTATTTATTCTGGCATTAAAATCAAAATTATTTTTCTTTTTCAGAATTCTCACCTTGTTCTCTTCAATTTTCTTCCGTTCAGAATTGTAAATATTCACATTAATTCCCCTTTAGAAGCGGCTCTCTGTTTCCATCCTCACTTTCGCCAACACTTCAAGCGTCGTCTCCTCCTTTGGCCTGTTGCCAAAAGATGAGGTGGTATTCGAGCTCGAGCGCATCGGAAATGCAACTGGCCCAGCAAGTCTTACCACTGCGACCTCTGCAGCAGTTACGGTGAGCAATCAATCCTCAGATAGCCCAATTTTGATTGTTAATAAGTTCCACGCTCTTCAGGAGATTGAAGCTCATCGTCGGAAGAATTCTAGGATCGTAGTGATCATCGTCTCGAATGGAAATGGTGGTGAAGATAAGTGGGAAGAAGTGAAGGTTAGAGGAATCAGCTGATTCTGGAGTTTCAGTGCAGTAGCCATGTGGGATTTTTCAGAAAACGTCAGGAATCCTGCAATCTTCTGGAGCGGAAATCTTTGCCGTTTCGCTGTCTGAGTCGGCGAATGTGAACAAACTCAAGGAATACACTGGTAGCGACGACAAGCTTTACGTGGCTGAAAAATCGGATAAATTTATCCAGGTGAGCAAAAGAAGCGCTCTTTCCCGGAAGCCTTTTTGGAAAATTGTCGCTTTTCCAGGAAATCGGATCATCCATTCTATCCTGTCCAAGCGCCAGTGGAGTGAATAAGTAGGATCCTTTGGCTTCGTCCCAGGATAATGGCCTCAGTAAAAATTTTGGATTTACAGCATCGAAAGTGAAGACGCCGTACGTCACAGCGGTTTAAGCTTCAGCGAGAAGCTCGAGAGCTTCAGAACGGATCGAATCAAGAGGAAGTCTGTCTACAAAACGTTTTTCTTTCTGGTCCCAAGAAGAAAATCACATTATTTGCAGGTGCAAATACGACAAGATGGATCTACAAATCATTCTGGATGCTTCTTCCTCACGGAAAGAGGTAGCTTTTAGAGAAAAGACAGCTTTTTCAAGTGCTTTCTTAGAGTGATCATGAATTTGTGATAGGTTTTCTGGCATTTTTTTTTGCATTGATGAGGATCATTTCGTAATTAAAAAAGGAAATAAAAAATCACTTCGTATTAAGTAAATAAATAAATAATTCTAAGCGAATAAATAAATAAGCAATAAATGACTCCAGGTGTTTGAACATCAGCGAGAACTGGCACTGTCACTCATTGAACGACTTCCAATCTCTGCGGACGGTGCCCATGTGGCCATTGGAATCAATAGCTTCACTTCTGTGCCAACGCTGCGACAAACTCTGGGTCTGGGCCGGGACAAAAAGGTCAACAATTTCTTCTATTTTCCTTTCATCTATGGGCAATTTATAGTACAAGGTGAATAAGTGAATTACACAACAGTCACACAACACACGCATCCATTGGTGGAAGATTTTCCATGTACATCTATCAACGCGGCCTTACATCCTGGATTATCATGGTCACCGGTAGGCAGCAAATACATGCGTCTCACCTGCATCCGAGCTGCGTCAGGGCTGCGATTAGGCCTATTCTTCATCATATATGGGCACGCGCGTCAAACGGACGCGTGTAGTATAATTTGCTCTTTCTCTAGTAACGCTCGGTTGGGCTAACATTAGAACGTTCCTAAACTAAACTTCCATCCAGAAATCGCTAGAGGGTTGGAGGCGCTAATCACGGAAGTTTAGTTAATTGTACCGTCCTCCACTTCTGTGTGGTTACAATAGGTGGTATACGGTAGATGCAGTACATATTTCGCAGATTTTTACTCGTCAGACTAATCACAAATACCAGCATTATTTTGCATTCCTTTGCCATTTGCTCGCCAAAATTCGCATTTTCTCCAATTCCGTGCAATAGTTCTAGTTTAACTCCACTGTAACTGTGGAAAACGGATGTAGTATTCGTGTTCAGCGAATGTATTACAACCCCGTGCATAGTCTCAGTGAAAAAGCTGGCTATATGAAGTGATTGTACCTGACGGTACAAAATGGGTATGATTTCTTTGATCAGCGCACTAGGTAGCCCCTTATATTAGGTTTAAGCGAAAATTTTTAGGCTAAGACCAGTTGAATGGTGTCACATTCCTCTGTTATTTGAATTTTGCTCAAATTTCCTTCTTTACCAACTTTAGAAGACCAAATATCACTGGACTGTCTAATAAAATATAAAGCTATAAAGGATTACCTTTTAATAATCGTACGAACAAGTCAGCAATTTGTGGTCCGGAAAGTATCACATGAAAATCCAAATATCCTCCTACATGTACTTTGAACACTGCTTAACATAGGGAATGTACAATAGGGAAAGTAAAAGAATTGCAGCCAGTGTTCGAGCCGAATACCTCTCGAAATTTTGGCTGTTTCATGGAAAATATGCACAATTTTTTTTGTGGATTCCACTTCCAGTGATGGGATGCTTTCAGAAAGCTTATTGTTAGCGAGAAGTCCAAATTGCAGATGGTTCGATCCGCTATCGAGTCGATCGCTTATCATGGAGGATCCACCCTCACTGCCCAGGCTGTGGATCTTAGTGTTGATGATTTGCTTCGCGGACGTAGATCAGATGCTATTCAGGTAAAGTAACCTACCATTGCTTACCTAACTCCTACTTTCATGGGAATCCTCACTCGATTAACTTATACATTCATATTTTCTGTCAGGTGGTAGTGTTGATGAACGACGGGATGTCACAAGACGCTTGGGATCGAGTTCTTGCCGCCAGCCAGAGGTTGGCGGCCACGAAGGCTGAACGGTTCGGTGTCGCTCTTGGCAAAGAAGTGAGTTGCATTGAACTCCTTGATTCAGCGGCATGGTTGCCCCCTCACCAATCTCTATCTGATCTTGACGATTCTTGAGAGTAGATGTATAAATTCCAGGTTGATCTGCGGGAACTCCAGCATTACATTGGTCGTGAGGATCGCATCTATAGGGATGGTTCAACGGAAAAGTTAGTTCCCTTTTTTCTTCTCTTTGTATTTCTGCATGGTTCATCGATATGAGTAAGGATAGTACATACATAGAGAGTTCTCGAAGCCTATACAGCTAGGAAAAGTCCACCTTGAGATCATGGAATGATTGATGATAAGAATAATATTTATAAAGGACACATCATCCGTATGTTCCTAGGTTTTTTTCTATATTTATAGCCAAATAATGCAATGGATGTATTTGAATTCGAAATTTTACATTCAAATAGGTTAAAAATCGGAATGCTAAAGTAGTTGCAAGCAGTACATCCTCTGAAGAGGGCATTTACGGCATTCTCTTTCTCGGAAATCTGAAGTGAATTTTGAATTTTTTTGCACCCGAATCTTAAAATAAAATTGAACTGATTAAGTTATTCAGCTTCCATTAGGACCTATTTACAAATAGTTCTTACCTTAACTGGTTTCATGCCTTGAACTGTACCGGAAGTGCAGCTTCCTTTGCTCACCGGCTCATCGATTTTTTCGTCAGTAGTTCCCGGGTAGCTTCAAAAGAAATTAGTGTAATGCAATGCTGGTCAAAATCTGAGTGAAAATGAGATTTATTCGACGAGCTAACAGAAGAAATATGTGAGATTCTGAGCCCAATTCTTTCTATGTGTCCTGTATCAGTGAGCTACGTAAGTATCCAAAAAAGTGCGCCACTGTGAAGTTTTGCTCGCTCGTCCCCAACTCTCGCCCCTATTTCATTTTCGAAGTCGAATTTCACTTGTGCATCTGAAGCTGGGTCATTTCTTAACTTTTCTCGTGTTAATGCTGACATCATTGCAAATCTCACTAGTTGCATTTTTCCACAAAATTTGCAGAGATGTCGTTTGCACCGATTACTCGTTGAGCTGAGAGTTTAAAAATAACCATTGCTTCATCGAAAAAATGGTTTTCAGAGCAGGTGTTCGTAAAGCGTATATTTGTCGAACTTTGCATCAAATAGACGGTGAGGGAGGTGTGTTAAATTCGGAACACCAAAGGCGAAGCTTATTCATTGCTTCTTATTGATGAAGATGAGAATTTGAGAAAGTTGTTGTCTAATTTCCAACGAATCCCAATTAATCTTGCATAAAACTCACAATGTTTGTATTTAGATTCTTGCAAGACGTTGTTTCGCTGTTGAAAGGTGAAAAGGAGTGTCCCGAAGATGAAATTCTCAGAGAGGTTCGTTTATGTCTTTTTTTTAAATACGATTCTTCACTGTATTTCCTCAGCATACGTGGGAATACAAAATTTGAAAAAACATCAAAATCAGGCCCGCTTTTGAGATTTTACTCAAAACATGGAGGTGTTTAGGAGGCGCTGATTTCAGTGGCACATTAGGTTCTTTCTAAAATTTCCGAAAAAAGAGAACGTTTCTGACGCTTCAGTTTGGGAAGAGTAAGGGCTAAACATCGATGGAACGTGGGATATCCGCCACATACGCTACCGCTGTTGGCCAATAAGGCAGCTTGTTGATTTGAGAGAGAAGTTGGATAGTTCTCCCTCTCCAAGAATGTTCAAAAAGACTGGAAGTAATTTTCCTGGAAAGTGAAAATCCCATAATACAGTTATTATTTAGTTTCTAATCAAAATTAGGTAAGCTCGCAAGTTAAGAACTCTGCATCTAGGGAGCTATATGCTGGAATGAATGAATGAATGAATGATTCATCTAATGAATGATTTTTCCTGCAGAGCGTCGCCCCTCGCCGCGAGCCCGTGACAGACGAGTGCTCCAGCCCTAACCTGGATTTAGTGGTGGTGTTCGATAACGCTGACAAGTCGCAGGACAAGAGGGATTCTTCCATCAACGCCAACCGATACCTATTACTTGACGTTCTTGGTAGGAAACAACTCCTTTTCTGCTATTATAATATTTTGCCACAGCAAATTTATTGATCGGAGATTTTCAGGATCACTCAAACACGGTGCACGAGTACGAGTTTCTGTGATCTCGTTCGACGATGCTCCAAAGGTCACACTGGACTTCACGGACATCTCTGACAGGGACAAGGTGTTTGCCAAGGTGCGTACTAGTCCAGCCCCTTCTTCAAAAAGTGTTAACAGTGAAAAATTCTAGATCGAAGCTATAAAAACAATCACCCAACAGCCTTCTTACTCCGATGCGGTGTCTCTAGCGCTCGATCATTTGCATTCTGGAGGAAGGTGCGTTTTTGGTGGTGCACATGCTATTTGCTTACCCAACGGCATAAATCATAATTCTACGTACAGTAATGTATTTCTAGAGCTGATGCAAGAGCTGGCCTAGTGATATTGGGAAATGGAAAAGGCAAAGATTCCTTTGAGGAGAGGAGGATAACAGCGTCAAGAATCAGAGAGGTTTGTGGATTTTTCATGAAGCCTGATCAATGAAGATTACTTGCTGTACCTGGTTTAATAGATGCTATGTAGCTTGAAGGTTAGCGATAGAATGATGATGAAATTTCTGTTTCTCTAATTCTGTCCCAAAACCACTTTCCACTGGAATCAATCCACTAAATTCTATGAAACAAGACTATAAAATGATATTGATATTTATGCTTAACCAGGAAGCACTGATCCAGCTCAGAATAGTTTTTGGGAATTTCGAATAAAAAGAACCACTGGTGCTCACGACAACAATGCTATACGTGATTCCATGCCAAAGTGCTGATAAAACGTTTTTCGTGCTGCAACTTTGTGGAGCTTCTGGGCGGAGCCAAAGGGGATGGCTGCGGGATTTTCGCACCATTGAGTCATTTGCTGTTCACGCATGGAGCGCACCTTCTATGCTCTTAGAGAGTAGAGGATGGAGAACTTTCACCAAGAATATGAATTCCCTCAGAAGGTGCGCCTCTGGGAGTGCATTATGCAGCAACCTCGTCCTCCCACCTTACCCTACCTCTGCCCTCAGCTCCGCCCACAAGCTCCCCTAAAGTTGGTCCTCGCAAACTGGATTTTCGGAAGTTTTGCACGGAATCACCTATGTCATCGTGATCAGCAGCTCTTGGAGACTTTTCCATATGGTAGTCTAGAAAACGACTCTGAGATGAGGCGGTTCCTCTAATGACAGAAATGAAGCCGCTGAAATTCAACTCAAATATTAGGTTGTGTACAAATTAATTGCGTTTTTTGACGCGTAACTTTGAACGTTTATAACTCGGCTCAAACGAAAGTTCATTAGACAAAATAGGAACCATTAGAATTTACGCATTTTTGCCAACGTTTCACAAGATCATAAATTTCCTTGCGGTCGAAGTCCGAACTTCTGGAAGCTATGAACTCGCTGAAGGCATTTTCAGCATCGGTCTGATTTTTGAATACTCTTCTCTTGATGAAGTTGTCGAGGTTCTTGGAAAAGTGGTAATCAGTTGGCGAAAGGTCTGATGAGTATGCCGGATGAGGCAGTACTTGGTAGCCAAGGTCCTTTAACTTCTGCAGCGTTTTTCTTGAAACATGAGGTCTGGCATTATCGTAGAGAAGTATCGGACCTTTTCTGTTCACCACTGCTGAGTGTGCATGTGCCAGTTTCTCATGCATTTTGTCTATTTGGTGACAGTAGTTGTCCGCATTGGTGGTTTCATCCGGTTTTTGGAACTCGTGATGTAAAATTCCTGCGTAATTCCACCAAAATGCGACCATAGTCTTTTTTTGGTGCAATTTCTTTTTTGCTTCGGAAAGAGTTTTGGGGGCTCATCTTTGTCCGACCACTGCTAAGAACGTTTCCGGTTATTGCAAAGAATCCATTTCTCGTCGCAGGTTACGACTCGATCAAGGAAAGGTTCGTTTTTATTCCGTAAAAGCAGCTCCGATGAGATCTGATAACGCCTGAGCATCTGTTCAGCGTCCAATTCATGTGGCACCCACTAATCCATTTTCTCCACTTTTCCACTTTTTTTCCAAACGCTTGGCAACGATGGAAAATGATACTTGAAGATCTTCCGCTATCTCACGAACAGTTTTTCGTGGATCCGACTCCACCACAGTCTTCAGGACGTTGTCATCAAGTTCACGGATCCGACCTCGACCTGGCTCATCTTCAAGGCTCATGCTTCCTGATCGGAAGTTTTGGAACCAGAGTTGAGTGGTGCGAATTAAAACGACATCCGGTCCCCATACTTTCACAATATTTTCGCTAGCCTCCACTGCTTTCCGTCCAAGTTTGAACTCATGGAGCAAAATGACACCAATTTGTACCTTGGAGAGCATCTTGAATAACGGGCGGAACCAAGCCAAGAGTGAGCTTCGAAAGAAATGCACATAAGCAAATGAATGAGCGAAAGATAAGCTTCTAAATGATTTACAACATTTAAACATTACATAAACAATACACGAAAAACAGTAGGTCAAAAAGTGGTCTGCAAAAAAAAACGCAATTAATTTGTACACAACCTAGTACCTTATCTATTCAAGAGAAAAACTACACTTTATTAAAAAATAGGGGGAGAAGGGTAATGGAAAGCTTCTTCTATTTCTAAGTTTTCAACATTATCTTCTTTCAGACCCCTGGCGTCAACTGCTTTGCTGTGGACTCCTCGCCTTCGACTGATGTGAGGGCACTAAAGGCATTCACTGGTACGTCCCAGCGTGTCTTCCCCTACGAGAGAAATGCGGAATTCGCCAGGCAGATCAACAAAATGGCCAGCGCCGCGGACAACCCGAAGTGTCAATTCGTGGTGAGTTGCAGAGCAATATCCTCAGATGTTGTAGGGCAATATCCTCAAGTAGCGGTAGAGTATCGCCAACTAAGCTGAGGCTAACCCAACACTTCCTAGTTGGGAGCCGATCGTGAGCGCGTTCACGCAGCTGCCGGTGTTGAGGTCCGACCAGCCGTCGAGTGGGTGTACAGTACGCTGGGACCAGTGAAAATCGAGAATCCCGTACAACGAGACATCCTTGGCGAACCGTTGAACATTGAGAAGCTCAGCGAAGGAAAGGTAGGGCCAAGATTGCTTCCTGATTCTTGATTGGGTCTGAAAAATGAGGTTTAGCTACTGTCGAGGAAGAAAACACGGCCAACAACTATTCGAACCACGACTACAACAACCCCTGCACCAACGACGACTACAACGCGGAGGACCACCACTACCAGGGTGTTTTCGAGACGGTAAGAATTCTGTGGATTCATGTTGGGGACAAATGACGGCCCGACCATGGCTACTTCTGTCCAGAAATTGCAGAAATCACCTGTATAATCCTGATTTTCACCTGTAGCATAGCACACCTTTGTGCGTTTCGAATAAACAGATAAATAAATAAATAAATAAATAAATAAATAAATAAATAAACAAATGAATAAACAAATAAAAATGTCCATTCTAAAAATTTAAGCACTCGACGGCCAACCAATCCACCGACGGAACCAACCATCAGGACGACGCGTCTCCGCACAACGACTACAACAGCTTCAACGTGAGTAGTTGATCGCCTTTGTCCCTATTCACGAACAGGGGTATGTGGGGTATTCATGCTTCACCATTAGCACAGAGACATATGAATGTGGCAGAAATTCAATGCTCTGTGGAAGCTCCGCTCGCATTCTCCACAGAATATGTAGAGGGCTAAAAAGCGGTTTTTTCCACTGTTTGGCTGGAAATGGTGTGCACCGTTGAAAGCAATATCCTTTATCGACTCCACCTATGTGAAAATCTCGAAAAACAACATGTGGTGTACGCTGGGCCTTGGGCACAGTGGTGAAGAAAATCTAAAGATTGAAATTATCAAAAATTTGAAGGCGGTTTCTACGGAAATTCTACGGGAAAATTTTAAGGAAAAATAAAATTTCAAGGAAGTTTCTATGGGAAAAAAGAGATCAAGAGAACCAAATTGGCAACTAAATGCTTGGGGCATTCACTAAAAAATGATTTTTAGGACAACCCGTGCTCCGACGTCACCTTCCTTCACCACATATTTCCCCAGAAGGATTACGGAAGAACCTGAGGAGCCTTCCACAAAGTTCAAGCCAGGTTCATTTCAGTTCCATACTTTTTCCTCAAGATCTTTCGTGAGAGTAACGTCGGTAAGATAAAAGGAATGTCAATTCAGGTTGCCTTCTCGATGTGATAGTTGTCCTGGATTCTTCCGGAAGTGTTGAGGAGACGTTCCGTCGTGAGAAGGAGCTCGCCGCTGGCATTGTGTCGCGATTTAGGATTGGGCCAAATAACGCAAGGGTCTGTTGATCCTCGTTATATCCGCGGGACCACTTCGCCTGTAGAACGCTGTGATATCCAAGAACTTCGAATTTTTAGGTGTCCATCATAAAATTCGCCGGCTCCCAGAAAGTAAAAACTGTGTGGTCATTCGCTGATGTGCAATCCAAGGGCAAGATCCTCAGGGTCCTCGACAGCATCCCGTTCAGCTCTGGCACCACAGCTATCCACTCTGCTCTACTGAAGGTAGGTGACTTCCTCGTAGGTGTTCTGGGAACCCTATCACTAGTGATCCTCATCTCAGGCTCTCTCCGAGTACACGTCAGACCATGGAGCTCGGCCTGGTCGAGCAAGGCCTATCGCCATAGTGTTCACCGACGGATTCGGTCAGAAGTCAACTTTCGAGGAGGCGGCGATGCTGAGAGCGGTGATCCCGGACACATTCGCAATTGCCATAAATCATAATGTGAGTTCTAGTTGTTTTCTATATTCGAACATTAGACATGGGACCAGTTGCATCGTAGAGAATACCCAGACGTGTTAACGTGCCTAAATTTACCCTTTTCCTGCACCCGTCAATCATACCCATGGGTAAATAACTACCCATTCTTCCTATGATGCACCCGAACCATGAGTAACTCCAAGAACCAAGTCCTGTTGAAATTAGGATGTACTTCCTGAAAGATAATTTATTACTTTTTAGTTCCCAATTTCTCGCCCAGAGCTCGAGGTGATCGTCGGCCAACCACAACGAGTATTCACAGACGCCAACATCGGCAAATTCCACGACGTCCTGGAGACTATCGCTAACGACTGTATAATCGACTAATAGGCTTATGCACGCAGAGACACAGTCCACAGGGATAGGAGTCCCTTTTTGGGATCATCGCCTCGTTGACATGAACTTAGGAGGTGCTCTTTATTCATGCATCTAGTTATCCGAAGTTGT